>PVLD010006915.1:0-18728 GCA_004027595.1 Dinomys branickii | reverse complement strand
GAGAAGAGATTGGAAAATACCTACAAACAAATGAAAATACAAATGTAACTTATAGGAATCTGTGGGATGCAATGAAAGCAGTCCTCAGAGGGAAATTTATAGCAATTAACTCACACATAAAGAAAACAGAAAGAGAACAAATAAATAGCCTAATGTTGCACCTCAAACTTTTAGAAAAAGAAGAACAAATCAAGCCCAAATCCCAAAGAAAGGAGGAGAATATAAATCTTAGGGCAGAAATTAATGTAATTGAGATGAAGAAAACTCTACAAAAAATAAGTGAATCAAAGAGTTGGTTTTTTGAAAGAGTAAATAAAAATGATAAACCTCTAGCCAATATTATCAAAAAAAGAAAGAACTCAAATTCATGCAATAAGGAATGAAAAGGATGAAATCACTACAGATCCTACAGAAATTCAAAAGATCATTAATACCTACTTTGAGAATCTTTACTCCAATAGGATAAAAAACCCAGAAGAAATCAACAGATTCCTAGAAATATACAAATTACCAAAGTTGAACCAGGAAGATATAAAAACCCTGAACAACCCAATATCAATTAATGAGATTCAAAATGTCAATAAAAACTTACCAACAAAGAAAAGCCCAGGCCCTGATGGATTCACAACAGAATTTTATAAAACGTTCAGTGAAGATTTGATGCCAACACTCCTCAAACTCTTCAGTGAAATTGAAAAGGAAACAATTCTCCCTAACTCATTTCTGGAGGCAAGTATCATACTAATACTAAAACCAGAGAAGAACCCAACCAAGAAAGAGAACTATAGGCCAATCTCCCGAATGAACATAGATGCAAAGATACTCAATAAAATACTAGCAAATAGAATGCAGCAAATCTTAAGGAAAATTATACACCATGACCAGGTTGGATTTATTCCAGGAATGCAGGGATGGTTCAATATTTGCAAATCAATTAATGTAATACACCATATCAATAGAGCCAAAGACAAAAACCACATGATTATCTCAATAGATGCAGAAAGTTTTCAATAAAGTCCAACATGCATTCATGTTAAAAACCCTAGAAAAAATAGGAATAGATGGCCTCTACCTCAATTTAACCAAAGCCATCTATGACAAACCAACAGGCAACATCATACTAAATGGACAAAAACTGAAAGCTTTCACTTTAAAGACAGGAACAAGACAAGGATGTCCACTGTCACCACTACTATTCAACATAATTCTAGAAGCATTAGCCAGAGCAATTAGACAAGAGAGAGAAATAAAAGGAATACGGATAGGAAAGGAAGTAAAACTATCGCTATTTGCAGATGACATGATACTTTACATGTAAGACCCCAAAAACTCCACAAGAAGACTCCTTCAATTAATTGACAAATTCAGCAGATTAGCTGGATACAAAGTCAACACGCAAAAATCAATAGCATTCCTATACACAAACAACAAACAGAGAGAGAAATTAAGGAATCCATACATTTTACAATAGCATTCAAGAAAATGAAATATTTAGTAATCAATCTAACAAAAGAGGTAAAAGATCTTTTCAATGAAAACTACAGTACCCTGAAAAAAGAGATCGAAGAGGATTTCAATAAATGGAAAAACATTCCCTGCTCACGGTTAGGAAGAACCAACATTGTGAAAATGGCCATACTACCAAAATTGTTGTACAGATTCAATGCAATTCCCATTAAACTACCATCAACGTACCTCACAGATCTAGAGAAAACATGCCTTAAGTTCATCTGGAACCAGAAGAGACCCAGAATAGCAAAAGCAATTCTGGGACACAAGGTCAAGTCCGGCGGAATCACAATCCCTGACCTGAAATTACACTACAAAGCTACTGTAATAAAATCAACCTGGTACTGTCTCAAAAACAGACCTGAGGATCAAAGGAACAGACTGGAAGATACAGCCACATCCACAAATACACTGAGCCACCTAATATTTGACAAAGGGACCAAACAAGCTCACTGGAAGAAAGATAGCCTCTTCAATAAATGGTGCTGGAAAAATTGGCTTGCCACTTGCTGAAGACTGAAAATAGACCTAAGTCTATCACCATGCACCAAACTCAAGTCAAAATGGATCACAGATCTCAATATTAAAACAGAAACACTGAATCTATTAGAAGAGAAGGTAGGTAAAAATCTTGAAGACATAGGAGTAGGCAGAGAGTTCATGAACAAAAATGAAACTGCAAGGAAAACACTTCAAAGAATCAATAACTGGGACCTCATCTTACTGAAAAGTTTTTGCACATCTAAAGAAATCACCAGCAGAGTAAAAATAAAACCTACAGATTGGGGAAAAGTCCCAACTGGCTGTCCCTCAGACAAAGGCCTTCTATCTAGAACATACAAAGAATTAAAAAACATGACCCTGTACAAATTCAAAGACCCAGTCCAGAAATGGGCATCTGAGATGAATACACACTTCTCAGATAAAGAAATACAAATGGCAAATAAACATATGAGAAAATGTTCTACATCTCTAGTCATTCAAGAAATGCAAAAAAAAAAAAAACAACAACATTGATATTCCATCTCACCCCAGTAAGATTGGCCAGCATTAAGAAATCATCCAATAACAAATGCTGGCGAGGCTGTGGAGAAATAGGAACTCTGCTGCACTGCTGGTGGGAATGCAGACTGGTGAGACCACTGTGGAGATCGGTATGGAGATTCCTCAGCAAACTAGGTCTAGAGGTCCCACTCAACCCAGCTATCCCCCTTCTGGGGATTTTCCCAGAAGATCTGAAAACAGCATATCACTGTAATACATGTGTACCCATGTTTATAGCAGCACAATTTGTAATAGCTAAATCACGGAAACAACCCAAATGTCCATCCACAGAGGACTGGATTAAAAAACTGTGGCATTTTTACACAATGGAATATTATTCAGCCGTAAAGAAAGACAGTCTAGGGGCTTTTATAGGCAAATGGTTACAATTAGAGACCATACTCATAAGTGACTTAAACCAGATGTGCATGTGTAAACAGCATATAGTATCATTAGTGTAGGAACCTGGAGGTGGGAATATAGGTTGGGAGGTATGAAAGGAGACTGCTCAAGGGTAGAGAGCAATCGGGATGAAGGGCAGGATGAAGGGAAGGAGAGGAGAAAGAGGAGGATAGCTGAGTAGGTATGTATGTATGTGCGGGATGGCTGACATGGTTGCACTGTTGTCTCATGTCATATTGATGTGGGAAACAATCAGTGATCAGTTGTTTGATCAACCTTGTGTGTCTATCTGTATTGTCCTGAGTATACATTTTGAAGCTAACAACGTGTAATACAACAACCATTGTCGATCCCCTGCCACCTGTAGTTCGGTTTTTGTAATTTTCTTGTGCTACTGTGTGTATGTTTGTTAGTGTTTTTGTTCTTTTACTTTAAAAAAAAAAAAAAGAAGAAGGAATATATACCCTGAAACTAAAATCAGTCTGACATAAAAGACTCATAGATCAAAGCAAAATATAGATAAAGGACTTAATACAATGGCCAGCCATAGTGCATATTGTTGTCTTCAGATTAGTTGTTCAGATTACCAGACATAAGCATACAGAATTGGTCAAGAGAAAAAATTAAGCATTAACTGTTTCTTTCAATAAACCAATAGACATCAGCAGTACAATTATCCCAGCTATCTATCATCTATCTATCTATACATCTGTTATGGTTTGTGTGTGCATGTCCCCCCAAAGACTCATGCAGTTATGGGGTGGCTTTTAGAGTTTATAACTGATCCATGATCCAATGCTGGGATTATGGATGTGAGAGCTATACCCACCCTAGGGCGGATAGTTTGTATATGTAAAGGAGAGAAAGAGGCTGCTGCTGTCGCCATTCCTACGGCCATTCCTCCTTTCTTGTGCCTGTTGCTTTGCTGTGTACCGCCGCCATGAACTGTTGCCCTCTACCATGTGCCCCTGTGCCTCAGAACCAGCCAAGTATGGACTGAGACCTCCACGAACTGTAAGCTAAATAAACCTCTCCTTCCTTCATTTTGGGTGTTGGGTATTTTGTCTCAGCAACAAGAAAAAAGTAACCAAGACTATCTATCTATCTATCTATCTATCTATCTATCTATTTATCTATCTATCTCATATTTCCCTTCCTCCTTTCTTTTTTCTCCTTTCCCTCATCCCAGTTGTTCCTTCCCTTTGAGCAATTTTTTTCCCTTTCACAATATCTATTGCATCTTTAAGGTTTTATTTTGTCTTTCAGGTTCTTACACTCAGGAGACAATATGATGTTTAGTGAACATATAAACATCATATAATTTTCATCTGTATAATTTCTAATGTTTTTCATTGCTTTTTGTCCCCTTTAATTGTTTGGTCAATCTTGCATTCTTACATCTGGTAATCTGAGCAACTTCTTTGAAGATAACAATATGTACTATAACGACCACTGTTAATTCTTATCATCTTGTTTTGAAATCCTGTATCATTTTTATTGTTTTTGCGTTGTTTTGTTCTTGTCTTTGTTGTTTTGTTATTTTTTTCTCTTTAAAATAAAATGGCCAGCCAGTCCAATCAGCTGCTGGTGGGTTGCCAGATCAGGACACTGCCCACCATACTTACAATCTTAAAAGAAGGGGAAAAAAAGGATATACAAAAATGTGGCTAAATCAAGCTGTACAGGATAGATTTGGGCTATAAGGTCCCTTGCCTCTTATGCCTTCCTCCCAACAGAAGATGCTACAGTCCAGCAGTAAATTCCACCAACACAAATTGCCTCCTCCCTGATGATCAGCCAATTTTCCTTTTTTGTTTTTTTCCTTTCCTTTCATTACTTTGCTTTTCCTTTTCTGTGTTTTTCTTCCCATTCCTTTTGTGCACCAGAGCACTAGCTGGAACTGCCAGAAACAAGATTAAAGACTACTGGACTGCATAGTAAATTGAACAGCTAGCCCCTACCCCATGACCTGTGGTTAGGGAGGTATGAGGAATTAAACAACCTTGCACCTCAGGATTGTGCAGTCCCAGGCTGTCCCCATGCTGTTGGGGGTGCGACCAGAAAGGCACACCACAGCACTCCCCCATCTCACCCGAGGAAGTTACAGACTACAGCAGAGGTGGGTGACGGAGGCAGAGGAACTTATAAAGCAATGAATGAGAAGTTAGCACCCCACCTTGGGAGGGAAGTAAGAATTGGGACTCAGCAGCCTTCGACTGCAGCAGCAGGAGCAGAGGACCAGACAGTATCATAGCATCCCACCCCATCCTGCAACAAATAACCTGAGAGGACAGAGACTTGCCAATGGAAGAGGAACACAGAAGGCTGAGTAAGGACCAGGAGGAGCCAAAGGCTCATGGGACTGGGAACAGTCCCCGTCGCTGTCTGAAAACAACTCAGCAACTGGGAGAGAGACACTGCCAAAAGAAACACAGAAAGGAGTGGGAGGCTGCTAAGAGACATACAGAAAGTACTGGCTAAGGACTCTGGCCCCAGGTCTCCATATGTGGAGGCCAAGATCAGTCTCAAATCCAGCACAAACTCTACTGCAGTCTTGGTAGTATTATTCAGTAGTTTTGGACTTTTGATGGACACCAGAGGAATTTTGGGTTATTTTATTTTATTTTTTCTTCTTTTTTTTTGTACTGGTTTGTTTTCTGTTCCTTTTCCTTTTTTATTTTGTCTTTTACTTATATTTTTCTTCTAATCTGTTTATCTTCTTTCCACCTTTCCTCAATTTATCTCTTTAGACGTAATTGTATTTTCACTCATAGAGCTACTATGAGTGAATAGTAGCTCTAATTCTTTTGGTCAACTTCAATAATCCCCTACTTACTCCTTCATTCTTTCTTTTCTGCCCTCTTCTCTAGGTTCCCAAAGCTTGTATTATCATCCTTTGTCCACCAGACTGGCTTCCAGTTTATTTATTTTCAGGTATCTATGTTCTATCCACTATCCTTCTTAAATTTCCCCATCACAGGATGAAACCACTCTACCAAGGAAAAACACTTTACATACAAGCTTTCAATTTATGATTGGTTCCGTTACATAACTGCAGATTTTGCTTCTATGATTAAAGGTACACAATTAATAGTTACCATAGTTTGTCAGTTTCTAAACTGTGCTTCATGTTATAGTTAGTGCTAATAACGCTACTTTAGCTAGGATGTCATATCTGTTTTAATCAGTTGTTCTCACTTATATAACAATACTGGGAAGTCCTGGGGTAATAACCTCACCACACTCCAGCACCAAAGACTGAGGAATGAGCCAAACAGATACCAATATCTCACTCTTAATTAATTGGAAAGGTAGGATCTTGGGACAGACAAAAAACAAGAAATGCCTACACACAGAAGACATCCTTGCAAAATGGACCTTGCTTATGGAGGCTTAGATACTAGTGATAAAGCAACTACTACAAAAATTTATGAGGATCAACACAGAAAGCAAAATAAACCTTTTGAAATACAAAATGACAAGATGCAGACCTCAGTCCTCCAGCCCACCCAGAACAAGTCTAAGAGGCAATGAGATAGAGGAAAATGAAGACACGTACACCTGAAATTTCTAAAATAATAGCAACTGAAGAAACAAATTCATGAGGCTATAGAGGAAATCAGATCAGGTAAAAAATGTAAACATTCATAAAGGAATTGCTCAGCAAGTCTACAGTAGAGATAGAGAAAAAAGATGATGATAGGAAGAGATGGAAACCATGAATGATTAATATAAGAAAGAAATAGCATGAAATGGATGTCCAGGAAATTAAAAATGCCATTGAAAGCTGGTAAAACCACTTTAATGGAACCAAAGACAGACTTTCAGACCTTGAAGATAGCACTGTGGCTAGCAATCATGAAAGGAAAGATCTCTTGAAAATAACAGAAGATCAGAAAATAACAATCCAACAGTCATCAAAAGATGACTCGAAGAAAAATAATATAAGAATAATTGGTGCCAATTAAAAAGCAGGAGTCACCACAAATGACATAGAAAAGATTATTTGCAGAAGTAATAGTAGAAAATTTCCCAAGCATGGAAATAGAATCTAGCGTATAGTTAAGTGAGGCATATAGAACTACAATTAGTCATAACCAAAATAGATCTACACCCAGACATATAGTAATCAAGATCCCAGAAATTCAGCACAAGAACAGAATCATAAAGCTGTTAGAGAAAAGAAACAGATCATTTATAAAGGAAAGCCCATCAGAATCATGGCAGGCTCCTCAACACAAACCATTGAGTCAAGAAGAGATTGGAGTGAAGTATTTCAAGTCCTGAAAGAAAACAACTTTCAACCCAGATAGATGTACCCTCCAAAACTATTTTTCAAAATTAAGGGAGAAATAAGATACTTCCATGACAAACAAATGAAGAAATTCATGACCACCAAACCAACACTAGCAAGAGTACTGAAAGATATTCTGGACAGAGATAAAAATGACCACAATTCCAAGAGCAAAACCAGAAAGAAACCACCAAGCAGGGCAAGTAATTAAACAGACTGGAAAAGTGGGGAATCAAAGGCAGGAAAATAACATGACAAAGATAAGCAGTACATATCAGTTATAATCATCAATGTCAATGGCCTCAATTCACCAATCAAAACAGACAGGCAAAATGGATCAAGAAATAAGATCTAACAATGTACTGTATACAATAAACACATTTAACTCAAAAAGAAATTCATAGACTAAAAGTCAAAGGATGGAAAACAATATTCCATGCAAGAGGAACCCAGAAAAAAGCAGGGGTAGCTATTCTGTTTGAAGACAATGTGAACTTCAAACCAAGAATGATCAAAAGAGATACAGAAGGTCACTACATACTTGTCCTCCTCCTTTGAGAGGAGGGGATAACAATCATAAATATATATGCACCAATAGGGGAGCACCCAACTACACAGGACAAATATTAATAGATATGAAAAATCAAATAATCAAAACCACAACTGTAATGGGGGACCTTAATATCCCCATGTCACAAATAGATAGATCAACTAGACAAAAAGTCAGCAAAAAAATATTAAAAACTGAATTAAACCTGTGAATAAATGGACTTAGTAGATGTTTACAGATTATTCCACCCAACATCAGTATACATTCTTCTCAGCCACACGTGGGACATTCTCTAAAATAGACCATCTAGTAGCCCATAGAACATGCTTAAGTAAATATAAAAGAATTGAAATTATCTTATGTATATTATCTGACCATAATACAATGAAATTGGAAATTAATGACAAAAGAAACCACAAAAACTCCATAAATACATGGAAATTAAATAACACCCTCCTAAACATCCAATGGGTCACAGATGAAATTGAAGAAGAACAAACTAAGCAATATCTACAATTAAAAGAAAATGCAAATACAACATAACGGAATTTGTGAGATACAGTGAAAGTAGTCCTAAGAGGAAAATTTATATTGGTGAATTCTCACATCAGGAAAATAGAACAGGCACAAATAAGCAACCTAATGTTGCACCCCAAGAGTCTATAAAAAAGCAGAGCAAGTCAAGCCCAAAGCCCATAGAAGGGCAAAAATTATAAAGATCAAAGCAAGAATTAATGCAAGGGAGACTAAGAAAACAATACCAAAAAAACTAATGAATTAAAGAGTTGGTTTTTTGAAAGAATAAATAAAATTGATAAATCTTAGCCAATCTTATGAAAAAAGGAAAGAAAACACTCAAATTCATTCAATGAGGAATGAAAAGGGTGAAATCACTACGGATCCCCTGGAAATTCAGATCATCAATACGTATTTTGACAATCTTTACTCTCATAGAATGGGAAACACAGAAGAAATGGGCAGATTCCTAGATATGTATGAATTACCAAAGCTAAATCAAGAATAAAAATTCTGAATAACCCACTATCAGTGAACAAAACTGAAAATGTAATCAAACTTACAAAGAAAAGTTGAAGTCTTGATAGATTCACTGCTAAATTCTACAAGAGATGTATAGAAGATTTAACACCAGTACTTCAAAAACTCTTTAATGAAATTTAAAGGCAAGCAATACTCCCTAACACATTCCTGGAGGCAAGTATTACCTGATATCAAAACTAGAGAAAGATCCAACTAAAAAAGAGTACTACATGCCCATCTCCCTAATTAACATAGGTGCAAAAATTCTCAATAAGATACCAGCAAACAGAATGCAGCAAATCATCAAGTAGATTATACACCACGACCAGGCCAGGAATGCAGGGATAGTCAACACATGCAAATCAATAAATGTAATACACCATACAACAGAGCAAAGATAAAAAGCACATGATCATCTCAATAGATGTAGAAAAAGCTTTTGACAAGGTCAAAGAATCATCCACCCTGCTCCTTTGGGACAGCAAAGCAGCTTGGGCCCAGAGAAGTAGCCCTGGAGTGCCCCTTTTCTGTGGACCTCTCCATTGGCGTGTGAGGCCTGCAGTGCTGGAGCAGTCCCAGTCTCTGTGGAACTCTCTGTTGGCAGGTGAGGCTTGTGCATGCACTCTGCCCTGCTCCTTTGGGACAGGGAAGGAGCTCGGGCACAGGGAAGTGGCACCAGAGTGGCCCATCTCTGTGGACCTCTCTTTTGGTGGGTAAGGCTTGCTGTGCTGGAGCAGCACCCAGCTCTGTGGTCCTCTAGGTTGGGAGGTGAGGCCTGCTCTCCCCTGACCAGCTACCTGAGGATCCCAGAGCAGCAGCCTCTGTCTGGCCACCACTGGATCCACGGCTGAGGCCTGCACGCTTTCCATCCACTGCCTGGAGACCCTGGTATTGAAGGCCACCATTCCCCCACCATCACAGCTGTAGTCTGAGCTGTGCATCCCAGCAATTGCCTGGGTATCCTGGGCCCAGTGGTCCACAGCCTGCTACCTTCTTGGAATAAGTTTAATATCCAGGTAAACTAGGGTCCCTAGAGTCCTTCAGTGAGCTTCCTGGGTAGCTTGTAGCTCAGCACTTTTCATCTGACATAGAAAATAACAAGATGTAGGGGCAAAATGCAGTCTCAGAACTCAACTCCACCCAGAACAAGTCGAGGAGATACTGACATAGGAGAACTTGGAAGCCACATACCTGAAATCTTTGAAATGATTGCATGTGAAGTAAAGCAACAACTCCATCAGGCCATAGAAGAGATCAGATCAGAAATGATCTCTCAGGCAGAAGATGAAACCACAATAATAAGTGAAAGAATTGCTCAGCACATCTAGAGAAGAAATAGATAAAAATAGAAGAACATAGGCAACAGATGGAAACATTACATGAACAATATAGGAATGAACTAGAATGCATGAAACAGACTCAAAGAGATTTCCAGGAAATCAAAACTTCTTCTGGAAGCTTGAAAAATGCTTGAATGAAGCCAAAGATAGAATTTCAGATCTTGAAGACAGCATGGCAGCTAGCAATTGTGAAAGGAAAGATCTCTTAAACCGAACAAGGATCCAGGAAAAATCAACCCAACAGCTGCAAGACAAGGCAAAGTGAAATAATGTCTGAGTAATAAGAGTCAATGAAACAGCAGGAGGCAACACAAATGACATAAAAAGAATATTTGCAGAAATAATAGCAGAAAATTTCCGAAGCATGGAAAAAGATTCTGATGTACAGGAAAATGAGGCAAATAGAGCTCCAACTAGCCATAACCAAAATAAAACCACACCCAGAATATAATAATCAAGATCTCGGATATCCAGCAAAAAACCAGAATATTAAAAGCTGCTAGAGGAAAGAAACATCACCTATGTGAAGGAAAGCCCATCAGCATCAGCAGATTTCTCAACACAAACCATGCAATTGAGACGAGCTTGGAGTGAGGTATTATAGGTTCTGAGACAAAACAGCTTCCAACCCAGACTGATGTATCCTGTAAAACTATCCATTAAATTCAATAGAGAAATAAAATATTTCCACGACAAAGAGCAACTGAAGACCTTCATGAGTGCCAAACCAACCTTCCAAAAAGTACTAAAAGATATTCTAGACAGAGAAAAAAGAGACCACCATCTCAAGAACAACAAAAAGGAACTCTCAAGCAGAGTAAGCAATTACACAGATAGCAAAGGTAGGAAACCAACAGAAAGTAAATAGCATGACAAGGATAAGCCAACATATATCAGTTATAACCATTAATGTAAATGGCCTCAAGTCACCAGTCAAAAGAAACAGACTGACAGAGTGGATTAAGAAACAAAATCCCACAATATGCTGTATAAAGGAAACACACTTTACTCAAAAGGAAATCCATAGACTGAAAGTCAAATGATGGAAAAC
This sequence comes from Dinomys branickii, assembly GCA_004027595.1. Taxonomy (NCBI): domain Eukaryota; kingdom Metazoa; phylum Chordata; class Mammalia; order Rodentia; family Dinomyidae; genus Dinomys; species Dinomys branickii. The sequence goes on along the minus strand of PVLD010006915.1, from coordinate 7,500 downwards.
AATTCTCCATGCAACAGGTTCTCAGAAAAAAGCGAGGGTAGCTATTATGTTTGCAGACAATGTAAACTTCAAACCAAAAATAATCAAAAGAGATAAAGAAGGTCACTACATACTAGTTAGGGAAAAACTTCAAGAGGAAGAGATAACAATCCTAAACATGTATGCACCAAATATTGGAGCAACAAACTATATAAGTCAAATCTTAACAGACATGAAAAACCAAATAATCAATTAACACTATTGTAATAGGGGACCTCAACAGCCCTTTAACAGAAAGAGACAGGTCAACTAGACAAAAAAATCAGCAAAGAAATAATAGACTTGAACCAAATCAGCAAACAAATGGACTTAATACATGTATACAGATTGTTCCATCCCACAACATCAGAATACACATTTTTCTCAGCTGCACGTAGGAATTTCTCTAAAATAGACCATAGTCTAGCCCACAGAATATACCTAAATACAAAATAATTGAAATTATCCCATGCATATTATGGGACCACAGTGCAGTGAAATTGGAAATCAATGACAAAAGGAACTCCAAAAACTCTATAAACACTTGGAAATTAAATAACAGCCTCTTGAACAAGTGATGCACCACAGCAGAAATTAAAGAAAAAAATTTTAAAAACCTACAAACAAATGAAAATGCAAATACAACCTACAGGAATCTGTGGGATGTAATAAAAGCAGTTCTCAGAGGGAAATTTTTACCAGTGAACTCACACATAAGGGAAACAGGGAGAGAACAAATAAATAGCCTAATGCTCCACCTCAAAGTTTTAGGAAAAGTAGAACAAGTCAAGCCCAATTCCCAAAGAAGGGAGGACATTACAAAGATCAGGGCAGAAATTAATGAAATTGAGATGAAGAAAACACTATAAAAAATAAATGAATCATAGAGTTGGTTCTTTGAAAGAATAAATAAAATTGATAAATCTCTAGTCAACCTTATCAAAAAAAGAAAGGAAAAAACTCAAATTCATGCAATAAGGAATGAAAAGGATGAAATCACTACAGATCCTACAGAAATTCAAAAGATCATTAATACCTACTTTGAAAATCTTTACTCCCATAGGATAGAAAATACAGAAAAAATGGACAGATTCCTAGATATGTATGAATTACCAAAGTTGAATCAGGGATATATAAAAATCCTGGACAACCCAATATCAATTAATGAGATTCAAAATGTCATTAAAAACTGAACGACAAAGAAAAGCCCAAGCCCTGATGGATTCACAGCAGAATTCTATAAAATATTCAGAGAAGACTTAATGCAAACACTCCTCACACTCTTCAATGAACTTGAAAAGGAAGCAATTCTCCCTAACTCATTTCTGGAGGCAAGTATTACACTGATACCAAAACCTGAGAAAGACCCAACCAAGAAAGAGAACTATAGACCAATCTCCCTAATGAACATAGATTCAAAAATACTCAAGAAAACACTAGCAAATAGAATGTGGCAAATCATAAAGAAAATGATACACCATGACCAAGTTGGATGCAGGAATGCAGGGATGGTTCAATGTATGCAAATCAATTAATGTAATATACCATATCAATAGAGCCAAAGACAAAAACCACATGATCAATAGATGCAGAAAAAGCTTTTGACAAAGTTCAACATGCATTCATGATAAAAAAAAAACCCTAGAGAAAATAGGAACAGATGGTCTTTACCTCCATCTGATGAAAGCCATCTATGACAAACCAACAGCCAACATCATACTAAATGGACAAATACTAAAAGCTTTCACTTTAAATTCATGAACAAGACAAGGATGTCCACTGTCACCACTCCTATTCAACATAGTTCTGGAAGCATTAACCAGAGCAATTAGACAAGAGAGAGAAATAAAAGGAATAAGGATAAGAAAGGAAGAAGTGAAATTTTCACTATTTGCAGATGACATGATACTTTACATGGAAGACCCCAAAAACTCCACCAGAAGACTCCTTGAATTAATCAACACATTCAGTAGTATAGCTGGATTCAAAGTCAACACTCAAAAATCAATAGCATTCCTATACACAAACAACAAACAGACTGAGAGAGAAATTAAGGAAACCATACCCTTTACAACAGCATCCAAAAAATTGAACTATTTAAGAATCAATCTAAAAAAAGAAGTAAAAGATCTATTCAATGAAAACTACAGTATTCTGAAAAAAGAGATTGAAGAGGACTTCAGTAAATGGAAAAATATTCCCTGCTCATGGTTAGGAAGAACCAACATTGTGAAAATAGCCATACTACCAGAATTGTTGTACAGATTCAATGCAATTGCCATTAAACTACCATTGGCATATCTCATAGATCTAGAGAAAACATTCCTTAAATTCATCTGGAAGCAGAAGAGACCCAGAATAGCAAAAGCTATCCCGGGCAACAAAGACAAGTCAGGTGGAATCACAATCTCTGACCTGAAATTATACTACAGAGCTACTGTAATCAAATCTGTTTTTTAGCCAGTCTCCCACAATGATGTGATTACAGGTGTGTGCTGTCACATCTGGCTGAAGTTACCACATTTTATACTTTAAATGTAGAAAAATTTATATGTCAGTTATACCTCAGTAAAGCTAAAAAAAGGAAAACAATAGAGATGAATAAATGATCCAAGGAACTGATTCTTTGAAAATCGCAATAAAATCAATAAACCTGTAGCATAATTTAAAAGAAAAACTGCAGAAAACAAAAATATTACCAATGAAATAATTATGTTAACATGAGGCTGTTAAGGCCTCAACCCATCTAACTGGTATCCTCACAAACAAAAGAGATTAAGGGTCCAGAGAGAGATGGTGTTGAAGAATCATGAAGAATCAGCAGAATGGTGGCCTTCTACAAATCAGGGAGAGAGCTCTCAAAGGAAATCAAGCAAGCCAACATCTTGATCTTGGTGTTCCAGTTTCCAGACCTATGAGAAAACAAAATTCTGTTGTGTAAGCCACCTAATCTGTGACATTTTGCTATGGCAGTATATTAGTTTTTTTATTTCTGTGACAAATACCTGAGATAATCAACTTGAGAAGAGAAAATTTCTATTTTCAGCTTAGAACCTGAAAGGTTCCAGTCAATCAGGCCAAGCCATTCCTTTTAGATCTCTAATAGGAGTAATAGATGGTAGTGGTGGGGAGCATATGGTGAAGCACACTAGCTTGCTTCACAGCCAGGAAGCAAAATAGAGAAAGGAAGGGACTAGGATCCCACAATCCCCCTCAGGAGCTCAACTCCAGTGACCTAAAGACCTTCCAGTAAGCCTCATCTCCTAGAGACTTTACCATCTGCCAACAGCACTAACTTCAGGACGAAGCCTTTAATCCACGGGACTTTAGAAGTCATTTAAGAGCCAAGTTATAGCACAGACCTAGTAGACTAATACTATACACTTTCCCTTAAAGATCAGGACCAAGGCAAGAGTGTCTGTTTTCTCCATTCTTGTTCAGCATAGTGCTGGAAGTTTCAGCCAGTGCAGTGAGGCAAGAAACAGAAATAAATATACAGATTGGAAAGGAAGAAATAAAATAGTCCTATTTGCAAATGACATGAATGACAATACAGAAAATCCTGGGAATCTGCCAAAACTATCCTAGGATTAATGGCTGATTTTTAAAAAGTTGCAATCAACAGAGTCAACAGACAAAAATACAAGTTATAACATGCAAACCTACAAGTTACAACATACAAAAATTAGTTAGAATATATTCAGGGTCAATATAAAAATGTACTTATATGTACTAGCAATGAACATACACATAAAAAATTTAAAGTGATCTTATATGTCTATATTTGTTTATCTGAGTAACCAAATTGAAGATATCAATATGTAATACAACCATCAGTGTTAATTTCCTATCACCTTTTCTGAGATTCTGTATTACTTGTACTGTTTTTGTGTTATTTTCTAAATGTATGTGTATTTGTTCAGATGTTTTCATTCTTTTATCTTTAAAATGAAAAAAATTTAAAGTGCAAAATCATTTATAACATATATATATATATATATATAAAAGATACTTAAGTGTTGATGTAAACATGTATAGGACTGGGATGTTGAAAAGTACACAAGGCTGATGAAATAATGTTAGTTCTCCCCAAATGGGTAAAAAGATTTTATCAAAATCACTGCATGACCCATGTTTATAGCAGCACAATTTGTAATAGCTAAATTGTGGAAGCAACCCAAATGTCCATCCACAGAAGACTGGATTAAAAAACTGTGGCATTTTTATGTAATGGAATATTATTCAGCTATAAAGAAAGACAGTTTTGGGGACTTTGTAGGCAAATGGTCAAAATTGGAAACCATACTCATAAGTGAAATAAATCAGCGGTACATGAGCAGGCAACGTATTGTGTCACTGGTGTAAGAACCTGAGGGTGGGAATATAAACTAAGAGACATGAAGGAAATCCGTTCAAAAGCAAAGAACAGATGGGACAAGGGAAAGGGGAAAAGAAAGAGGCAAAAATGTATGTATGTATATATGAATATAGATATATGCAGGAGGGCTAACATGGTTCTACTATTGTATTATATCACTTAATGCTAAGGAATAGTGGATGACGGGTTATTCGATCAATCTTGTATGTATGTGTTATCCTGAGCACACACTTTGAAGATATCAATATGCAATGCAGCAACTATTGTTGGTTTTCTGTTGCTTTGTCTATAATTCAGTTCTGATCATACTGTTATTGTGCTACTTTGTGTCTTTTTGTTAATGCTTTCCGGTTTCTTTTTTGTTTTTTCTGTTGTTGAGATGATTAATTGTTTGACCAATTTTGCATGTCTGTATCTGTGTTCATGAATATACATTTCGAAGTTATCAATAGGTAAAGCAACAACCATTGTTGAGTCCCTGTCACCTTGTCTGTAAATCAGTTTTGATTGTACTATTTCTTATGCTACTTTGTGTCTGTTTGTTAATATGTTTTTGTTCTTTTACTTTTAAAATAAAAAAAATCACTGCATGACTTTTGTAGATATAGACAAAATTATTCTAAAATGTATAAAGAAAAGCAAAAGAACCACACTTCGAAGAATAGCATAGGAGGGATTTTTTACATGATTTTAAGACTTATTATGTAACTACAGTAATTAAGACTGGGCAAAGGGTAAACACACATATAAAAATGCAACAAAATAAAAAAACCCAGAAGTGGACAATACAAATACGCAAAATTGATTTTTTTACAAAGATCAAAAGCAATTCAATAGAGAAAGACAGTCTTTTCAAAAACTAGTGCTTAATCAATGAAACATCCAGAGGAAGTAATATGAACTTTGGCCTAACACTCACACTTTATATAAAAATTGACAATAATGGATCACAGAATTAAATATAAAATATAGAACTTACATCTTTCATAAAAAAACAGTAGATCTCTGAAATTTAGAGTTAGGCAACCATACTTACACTTGACATCAACAGCATCATTTATGATGAGATAACTGATAAGTTGGATTTCATCAAAGTAGAAATTTTTTCTGTATAAAAATCCTTGTTAAGAGGATGTGAAGACATATCATAGACAAGAAAAAAGTATCTGTAAACCACTGTCCAACAAAGGACTAATTTGGCAAAAAACTATCAAATCTAAAAGTGAACAAAGGATTTCATACTTAACCAAAGATGATTCAGATGTCAAGTAAGAATACAAAAGGATTTTCAACATTAGCTGTTACAGAAATACAAATTAAAACAATGATGGGTTATTACCATATACTTAACCAAATGGCTCCAAAAAAAGTATGACCTTATCAAATGTTGGCAAGAAATGTGGTGAAACTAGATCAGTCACACATTGCTGGTAGGAATATAAAATGGCACAACAATTATAGAAAGTAATCTTGCAGTTTATTGAAAAACTAAACATGCAACAACCGTGTGACCCAGCAATTTTACTCGTAAGTACCAAAGAAGTCAAGGCTTACTTCTTCCATACATTCCCGAAAGGGGTTTGCCCCTTCCTCCTCCTTCTCCCCCTCCTCCTCCAGTTCACCTAGCCCCTTGTTCATTCTTGTTCATAGTGTTAATCTTAGCTCATGCTGTGGCACAACTGAAGTTACTAGGTTCCTGCACATGTCATACCCTTGTTCTGCTTATGGCCCCTTCCCCTCCTCTCCCTTTGCTGTTTTTCCATTGGACCATTCCCTATTGCAAAAGATCCATCTCTTTGCCCACTTTATTATTCTCTTTGTTTATACTTTGCCCCACTCAAACAAGAGATACCATATGTCATTTAAGCTTATGAATCTAGTTTGTTTCACTCAACATTAGGTTTTCTACATCTATTTTCCTAAAAAGTATCTCAATCAGTCATTCTTTTTAGTAGAGTAGAATTCTATTATATACAGGAACCACATTTTAATTTAATCATCTGTTGATGGGTATAGAGGTAATTGCTAAGATTTAGCTATTATAAATTGTGCTGCTATAAACATTGGTACACATGCATCACTGTAGTATGATGCCTTAATCTCTTTGGGGAAGGTACTTAGCAAGGGGATCACTGGGTCACATGTAAATTCTAACTGGTTCTCTGATAAATCTCCATACTAATTTCCATAGTGGTTGTACTAGTTTACATTCCCACCAACAAAAAGGGACTCTTTCTTTTTCACCACAGCCTGGTAGAATTTGTTGCTGTTTGCTTTCTTTTTTTTTTTTTTCTATTTTAAAAGTAAAAGCACAAAAACATATTAACAAACAGACACAAAGTAGCATAAGAAATAGTACAATCAAAACTGATTTACAGACAGTGTGACATGGACTCAACAATGGTTGTTGCTTTACCTATTGATATCTTCGAAGTGTATATTCATGAACACAGATACAGACATGCAAAATTGGTCAAGCAATTAATCATCTCAACAACAGAAAAAAAAAAAAGAAAGAAAGAAAGAAACCGGAAAGCATTAACAAAGAGGCACAAAGTAGTACAATAACAGTAAGATCAGAATTGAATTATAGACAAAGCAGACCCAGAATAGCAAAAGCAATTCTGGGCAATAAGGACAAGTCAGGTGGAATCACAATCCCTGACCTAAAATTATACTACAAAGCTACTGTAATAAAATCAACTTGGTACTGGCTAAAACACAGACCTGAGGATCAATGGAATAGACTGGAAGATGCAACCATAACGAAAAACCCACTCAGCTACCTAATATTTGACAAAGGGGTCAACCAAACTCACTGGAAAAAAGGCCTGTTTAATAAATGGTGCTGGAAAAACTGGCTTGCCTTTTGCCAAAAACTGAAAATAGACCCAAGTCTATCACTATGCACCAAACTCAGGTCAAAATGGATCACAGACCTCAACATTAAAACAGAAACTCTAAATCTATTGGAAGAGAAAGTAGGTAAAAATCTTGAAGACATAGGAGTAGGCAGAGAGTTCATGAACAAAAATGAAACTGCAAGGGAAACACTTCAAAGAATCAATAATTGGGACCTCATCCTTCTGAAAAGTTTTTGTACA
>PVLD010006914.1:12068-96112 GCA_004027595.1 Dinomys branickii | reverse complement strand
TAAGCTCTTTCATGGCCTGTTGGAGTTGTTTTATTTCGGATGCAATCGTTTCATAACTTGAAGTTATGAGGCTTCCTGGTTCCCCTGTATCTTCACATTCAAAACTTGTTCTGGGTGGGGTTGAGTTTTGAGACTGCGTTTTGTTCCTCTGTTTTCCCATTTTTGGGTATCAGATTCAAAATGTGGAGCTATAAATTCCCCAGGCAGTTCAGCAGGCAAAAGTCTGCTGCAGAGGCTGCTCCAATGATTCCTTCTCTTTGGGAGAATGTCCCTTAAGCTGTCTGCTGAGATTTCCGCTTCTACTCCCTACCCCAAGACCTGGCCGGGGCGAATAAACAGCTCACCATCCCAGGATTCTTGCAGACAGGCCACTCAGGTGTTCCTCTCTGGGTGGAGCTCCTTCCCCCCTCACAAATCCCGTTGGGGTGCCTAGCTAGGTCTTCCTACCCGGGAGATCCCACAGACCTTAAAGCTGCTTTGATGTCTCTCTCTGGGCTGAGCTTCTTCCCAATTCAGGAAAAACTGGTTAGAGCACGCACTTAACTCACCCTGTGATCATGCAGACAGGAGTGCCGTTCAGATGTTTCTCCCTGTATGGAGCTTTTTCCCAACTCAGAAATCCCGCCGGTCACTGTTGTTCCAGTTCGCGCAGCGCCGGCTGCGGGGGTGGGGTTCTGAGCGGGAGCCCGGAACACTGCCCAGTTTGGCGTAGTCTGTCCCAGTAGCGCATTCTCTGAGTTTCCTCTGCTCCGATGCCTCCAACAAATCCTGGTTACAGCCACCTCTGAGCCAGTCGGGTTCAGGAGCTGAAGCCGTTCTTCCCTCCGCACTCGCTCTCGGCTGTACGCAATTTGAACCAAGCTGCGGTCCAAACGCAGGACCGATCCCTCGGGCGCCCAGCTCTCAGCCTCCGCCCACTTCTCGCCGCGCAGCTTGTCAGCCAGCCCTTTAATGCTCAGGCCGCGGAGAGCAGCCCGATCAGTTGGAATTTTGCATCCACGGACCGGGCAGCCGTGCGCCAAGGATCCGTCTCTGAGAGAGATTCCCTCTGCTGCTCACCTGGTCGCCATCTTCCCGGACGTCTCTTTTTTTTTTTTTTTTTTTTTTTGCGGTACTGGGGATCAAACTCAGGACCCTGCGCTTGCTAGGCAAGCACTTATTCCACTGAGCTATATCCCCAGCCCGGACAGCCAATATTTTGACTCCAGCCCTCTGAGGTCAGTTAGGACCCAGAACATGAGAGAACATTTTCAGTGACATGTTATAACTCTGGTAAGCTATACAACCTCCTAAGGAGACTGTTGGACCATAGAACAAAGAGATCAGTGGTGTATAGTGTACTTAAGGAGAGTCATCAATAAAAACAATCTCTCAAGCTTCCACAGAAAGCACCTTGGTCAAGCAATGGCCATGACTCATCCAGATAGCTGACACTGACAGAACTGAAAGGTACTGTGCATGGTTCCAAGGTAAATCCCAAGGAGACTTAATTGACCTTGACTGATAGATAAGAAGTTAATTTTTATTAACACAGGTCTCAGTTTAACTTGGTCATGAACACACAACAGAAAAGTATAATCAAGAGATATTTAAAACAAGGTCATAATGATAAACTAAATTAACAAACAAATAAACAACAACAAAAACAATGGGATACATTCACTATTCCACCCCCCTCACCCCCATAAAAAGCTTCTGGACTTGACTCTTCCTCAAACCTGTTCCATTCTAGTGCTCATGCTTTGATTACACATGCTCCCAATTTCTCAAAAGTTGTTTACTGTTGCCTAGAGGCTGCCAAATTCGAAGTGACTATACAGGTAAAACCAATGATAAATATGCTAGATTCCTTCCTCTGAGATACACCAGACCAATCCTGTAAAAAGAGTTCATACACTGTAAACTATAAAGCCCCTATCTGAGGGCCATTAGAGTGGCCCTCTATGGGGTTCCCTGACTGCCCTCTTCCCTCACATCGACCCTCCTCAGCTTGAAGCAGTAAGATGCAAACAATGCCCAGTGTCCCCTATCTGCAGATAGAGATGGCTACAAAAATAGCTAAGTTGGTTACAAATATTACAGGCAGTTAGTCAGGAGTGGGCCTTCAATGCAAAAGACAACTGTGGCCAAAGACACATTCACTAAAGTCAGACTTTTAATTAAAAAAACAAAAAAACTTTCAATCATGGAGCCCATGGTTGAGACCCCTCCTTGGTCCACTGTCCATTTTTTCATCCTGCTAATAGGATCTTATATCCTTAGTTGGTTAACACTGTTAGACAGGACTGGGCAGATGAAGGAAAGCTTTTATCATTGGCTTCTACCAGGCAGGCACAGTAAAATGACAGAATTCAAGTAATCACTGCAATTAAATTACTATTATATAAAAATGATTTTCAAGAGTTTCAAAATAGGAAATAAACTTCCTAAATATAGTAATTAGAATAAAACTTTTTTATTGATGTCCCTGTACCTGGTCATACAGAACTGAAATTAATTTTACAAACTTCATATTAAGTTTATGAGGCACAATAGAGAAATGTCATTTTTCCATAAACCTTTAATAATGACAAATTAAATTTTGCATTAATGCAAAAATTCATTAATAATGCATTAGCTTATTTTTCCCTAAGTTTATATTGGTAGTTCTTTGTCACTTCAGGATAATTACCTTTTGTGTGATACAAGTCTTTTCCATTAATTCAATCTGAAATCACAAATTTTGAACTTCACTTTCTGACTTCTGAGTATATTTACTTATTCCCTTTAGAAGATTAGTTTCCTTTTGAGTATTATTTAGTCATTTTAGTGTCCTAATACATGATAGCTGGTTTGTATAAAGTAAAACCAATTATAATCTCTTATTATTAAAATTTTCCCCCAAGTCTCAACATGAAATAATCCTGCAATTCCTGGTGCTAATCAAAGCCAATGCCTCTAATAATGGGGCCTTTTTTGTATCTACTTCGTGTTATGAATTATTCCAAAAGCCAAATCTTTTCATAAAATTCTTATTCACTTATTTGCTAGCATTTATCTGAGGAAACAGAAATCCATATTCCACTTATAGTTTGGTTTAACCTTTAGTCAACACTCCTGGGAACCCTCTACAGCAATAGAATCCACTCAGTATGCAGCCCAAGAAAAGGCACTTTTGATAAAAAGACAGATAAAGAGGCACTGGAGTGTTCATCTTAATGGCTAACCAAAGCCTGTCTCTCTATTGTTCAGTGAATGCTATTCACAGAATAAACTCATTGTTACCCAAATGGGCACCAAACATTTTAATATATCAAATAGAGTGGTTAATAGAGATAAGCAATATATAGGTTTCCTATGACCAATAACCTTCAAGAGCAAAATTTAATCATTATTCATGGTATAGATGTTCCTATAAATTAATCCAAATACAAAGAAAGTCTAGTTTTTCATTTCTATACCTAGGAAAGATGGCCAGTCACACATACACAAAATAGATCCGTTGATCCTAGTGTTTATGGGCCATAAATGAGAACTATAGAAAAACAGTTATGAGAGTTATTATTCATTGTTCACTTACTCTGTTCTTCAGACAATGCTAGGTGCTTAATATATATTAAGACATTCCTTACAATGGCTGTGTAATTTATGCAACAGGACTATTTTAGAGATGGGTAAACCAAGACTCAGGCATTTTTAAAGCTTATTAAAGGTGAAATAGTTAAAAGAAATAACAATGTGGAACATGTTCTAATCTGAGTCTGAGTTCACACAGTTCATACTTTCCTAAAGCATCACATGAAAACTTTTTAAATTTTAAAATCATTACTTGATAGATTTAACAATGTTATTTTTTACATCATAGGGAAAAGAATTATATTTTATGGATTTGGGGGACACACGATAGAGATAATTTTGCAGTATTATATCAGTATGCATATAGACGAGAAACAGTTTGTGTCAACTCTAGTTGTCATGCAATAAGCAATTACCTATTCCCTTTTGTTAACAGTGTCACTAAAACATTAAGAGGGAACTCAGAGTTAGTTTCAGAGCAAAAGCAATGAAAGGAGAATGCAGGAAAGAATATACATCATTCAACTCTATTTCATGTTGGTTTTCAAATTTGGCATCAGTGGATTCAACAGACAGTATGTGAAATCCTAAAATAACTATCCAAATAAAAGTATGTTTCTGTTTATTAATTATTAAGTATTCCACTTGTTCCACATACAATATACTTTTAGAATAAAAGTAACTTCTATGCCCAATTGTGCTCTCTAATAAGTGATATTAAGGTACATTGGTTTACTGTATATTAATCCATCTGTAAGAAAATGGTGGTCAATGCTTGATTTAAATGAAGGGTTTCCATATAACCTTCAAAATCTCAATAGCTACCATTGTAGAAATACCACTGAAAATCCTCACAGCAAGTCTTCTATTGAATTTGCACCATTTTATAACCTAGTTGCCCAATTTCTGTTGTCAACATTTTGCTAAGTCATAAATATTAATATCACTATTTTGACTAACATTCTGAGGTTTTGTGCATATGTAATTTAATGCTGCATATAGTATTACTTTAGATAGCTTCTTTAACACTATGCTCCCTCAAGACTGAAATCTTGCAGACTTCTTTTTCCTCCAAGGAGTTTAGTTCCAAAATCCAGTCATGGTGCAAGCATTTTATGCAAGCTATTTTCATAATGAGTACAAGTTTTGCATGAAATCAGAATGTAATATACAACTTACGTCCTTTAGTAAAGAAAAGCTCATTAAGATGACACACCTCATTTTCAGGAAAAGCCAGAGCACCTAACAGCAGCCCTTATGTGGACAATATTTGTATGGGGAGTAAACAGAAACAAGAATTTCTAATTACAAAAATTACATTTTCCGTAACCTGTTGCAGGCTAAAGGTCTGTGAACCAGCAGCTGCTGGGTAAGTGGACACCCTCCTGGCAATCACTTTCCTGCCTTATTTTCACAATGAAAATATCATAACAGTTTTGAAAGATGAGAAGTTGAGAGCTTCAGCTCATGTCCAACCTCGCAAAATCAGTATTAAAACTGATACATGTGTGATAGAATCTGTCTTAATGTGTCTCTGTATTATTCAAAGGACAATTGGGTGTAGTTGCCATATAAAAACATACAGGTAGATTAGCCAAAAAGCATCATATATGCTGATAGAAATTCTGATCTTGAATGTGTATGTTTTAGAGATGAGTGGGGTAGAACTAGAACTGTAAATTCTGCACAACAGAATATTTCACCTCAAAAAAGTTTATACCTATGCTTAACTTTATGCACAAAATTATAAAAGGGGAAAAAAATCAGTCTTTGTCTTATGTACCAGTTACAGAACACACCAACAGCCTCTGATACCACACCATTACGGAGAGCAGCTGCTTACCATCATTACTGTCAGTGTGCGCTGGAGAGCACCAGTGCATGCAGGAAAATCTTCAGATAAACCCCATCACTTCTGTTTGATTAGGAACTAATTTTTTCAGAAGAGGATTACTAAGAATTAACAACTGAAAAATAAAAAATAAAAAATAAAACAGAATTCCCTGTTCAAATAAAAACCTGGATAACTCTTCTTGGAATAGTTTCAGTTCTCTAAATGGTAAAGTATCAGAGAAAAAACTGTACGCTCTTTACAATTAAAAGAAATTTTCTGGGCTGGGGATATAGCTCAGTGGAATAAGTGCCTGCCTGGCCAGTGCAAGGTCCTGAGTTCAATCCCCAGTACTGCAAAGAAAAGAACAGAAACTTTCTAATTTCCTTTTTGTTCTGTTTTTGTCTTTTTGAGACAAGGTCTCACTGTGCAGTTCAGGCTGGCCTTGAGCTCACTTTGTAACCCAGGCTGGTCTTGAACTCACAACGATCCTCCTGACTCAGCCTCCCAAGTGCTGAAATTACAGGTATGTGGGCTTTCAAGAAAAGTTCAGGCATCTTTTAAGTATTCTGGTATCATTGAAAACCCTAATAAAACATCAGACTTCACAGTTAGATTTGCAGCTTTATGTTACTGAAATCATTTACTTCACCTTGATTATGTGACTCTTTATTGCTCTGCCTTTCTTTCCAATAACTTTTGTTTTACTTTTTGCTTCCTGGAAGTTCTTCTGAAAAAGAATTCTGCCAACTGCAATCCACAGTTCCGCAATGGCTCAGTCCCATAGCCAGTGGCCCGCAAATCTTTTTACAGAAACAGAGAAATTCTTATCTACTTCTCTCACTTTGAAGATACAAACTCTAGTACAACTCGCAGCTGATCTCCATATTTTTATTCTTTAACACGACACACTGTGATGAATGTTCGCAGATAAAAATGAAAGGCAGAAACTAAATCTACAAAGTAAAGCTTCGAGCAATTTTAAATTACAAATCCCACATCGGCTAGTTTTGCTTCCCCGGCCCCCTTCAGCTACAATAGTATATCCTCATTACCTAGGCAAATCGACCACAGAGGCATCTTGGCACTAACAAAGTTGTAGGATGGATTTGCGAGAGAAAGAGATGAAATGGGATTCTTTTTTTATAACATCACCTCTGCTCTTTTTTGAAAAGCTGAAAAATATCAAAGCTAAGCTATTTTCCCTGCTGGGACCCAAAGAGCAATTATCTTTTCTTGCACCTGTCTCCTTAGCATCGGTCTTACCTAGTTAAGCAAAGGGTTCCTACATCATGCCAGTCATGATGGGCTCACTTTCTGCTGGAATATGGAAATGGGAAAACTCATATTCAAAATATTATTCCAAATATCAATTTAGAGAGTGTCTCCTTCCCTGAGCCAAATATTATCTTTGAGTTCACATAAAGAATTTCAAATGTTTTGTGCTACGTGAGCATTGCCTGGGAAATGAGAACCAGCTACATGCTTGCACCTAGCAGAAATATTTATGATTATCAGTAATCATTTAAAAGCAGACAGGATGAAGCATTCCCACTGATGGACCGTATCGCTGCTGCCCCCATTGCCGAGGCAAATGCATGCGACTCCGAATCTGTGAAGCTGGAATGTCACAGATTTTTTCCCATGATTTGAAAGTTCCTATGTTGGCGTATCTCAAAGGATGTACTCCATAGCATAAACAAAGCCAGCCTGAAAATCTCAATCACAAAAGAAACGGAGTGATTTTATACCACTGTTTCCACAGAGGGGACAATTTATACAATCAACTGAGTCGATGATAAACAGCTGCTGGAGTCCGTATGAGCGTCTCGTTGTCTGGATGGACTCCTTTTACATTGCTTGCTGAAGCCTGTCCCCCTTTGTGTTTTATCAGGGAGCCAAATAGTAAATCCCCTGTAGCATAGAGGGAGAGAAGAATCAAAATGGGGATCTCTTTAAAGATTCATTTTGTTTACTTTCTGGAAATTATTTAGCTGATACTCTTATCATAATTCCAAGGAGACAAGAGTGGCACCTAATTATGTATCCTATACACACTAGTAAAGTACCAAAATTTACAGCATCTTTAACTATACCTTTCAGAACTTCAGCTACTTTCTAGGTAGATGGCCACCTTCAGATGCTATGTACCCTTGAAGTACACTCAAATTTTATGTTACTAGCATGAACAACTTCCAAGGGTACACGAACAATTAGCAGGAAATGTCTTCAGCTCTCTAATGATATTCGCTAACGGCTATGTGTGGATCAGTTCCTAAGAGCCCGGTAATAAGTTCCTTGTGTGTGTTGATTCCAAGTGCTTGTTTCTTTTCTTCGAAGAAAAAAAATGACACATTGCTATTCAGGGTTCAGTTGCTTTGGCTTGTCTCAATTTTAGTTCTTCCACATAATCTGTGACAAGCTATTGTTTCACCCTCGGTGTTCCTGTCCATCACATTCGTCACTAACATCGCAAAGACCTGCTCACACATTTTACAATACAAATGTTTTTGTTTGGATTAAGTGTAATGCTCATGATAGTCAACACACATGGAGTTCTTTCCACTATTTATAGTATTGCACAGCTGCCTTACTTCCGAGGACATTTACACGCTTTCTTTGTAGTCTTGGGAGTAATATTCTCTTTCCTTCTGTCTGTCTCCTCTTTCCTTCTTTCTTTTTTTCTTTCTTTCTTTCTATTTATTCTTGCATGAGCTGAGATGACTCTCAGCAGGAAACTAGAGGAAATGTCAAAGAGCCAGTTCCTGTTTTAAAGATACTTATTGCTTATGCTGTTTTATTTTTAGAACATTATTGGGAAATTTGAGTTTAAAAGGTTATTGAATGAGATATGATAATAACTCAAGACTGCAGAGATTACTTTTTTAATCTCTTTCTGACACTATAGAACTGGAAATGTTTAAGAAAACCTCAAGTGATACAGTTCTTTCTATGCAGACAAGAAATGTGGAGGAGATAGTACAAAATCCATTAAATGCATATTGAAAAAATTATCCATTGAACTTTGATGATCTGACAACATATTTAGAAATTACCTGCAATTCTACAGAAATACTATCCCAGCCACCCTCTGAAAAATCCCCTACCTTGTGCTCTATTCACCATACTTAACCTTAAAGGTTAAATAATCGTGAATATTTTTTGTCTGTCAGGGGTTGTCAGTACTTTCTTACTTCCTCTTTTTAGGTTCATATCTGCAAAAGCCAAGCTATAGTCTCATTGTCCAGATTTTGACCAGAAAACATGATTATTTCAGCCATGCTACATCTGAAATAGAATTATCAAATCTGAAGGCATGAGGCAAATTGACATAACCCACCATTCCCTCATATCCTCACACAATTACTATGGAAAGGTAAATCTTGTTGAAGATACAAACTACAAAGAGTGTTGCTCAATAAAAGGCAAAAAAAGAAAAATGTTTTTCTATAAATCATTGTTAAACGTATGGCAGACAGTCACTGTTCCAAGTGTTGGGAATACAGCGGTGAAGAGAGCTTCCAGGGCTCCTCTCCTGAAGCTTACAGCCTAAGGGTCAGCAGGGAGAAATGCTAGAGAAGGACTAATGTTAACAATGTGATTCAAGCAATGGGATAGCCACCCTGAGGAGCTGGCCTGTAGACTGCAAACAGAATGTAAGAAACGATTTTGTGGAGTGATGGGAAAGGGCTGCTGAGATGAGCGAAGCTTGGCAGGTGGCTGGAGGATTAGAAAGAGGATCACAGAATAAGGGAGAGAGTAGGCGGGTATAGAACTTTGTAAGCCTGAAGAAGAGAGGATTATCTCCTAGGTCAGATGGGAAAGTCTGAGGGAGTTGAAGAGCGTAACAATATTAAGGAAAAACATACCAGGGAGGATTCTAAACAGAGAGGTTGCTGGCTTGGTGTAGAATGTTGGGAACAGGAAATAGGCAGACGTGCGATGTGTTTAGGTTCATATTAATGGTTAATCATAACTGGCTGGTGGCATAAAGGTGAGGAATAAGACTGACTTGTAGATATTTGGCCTGGAAAGCTGGATGAAGTAAGCCAGCGTGGAAGGTGAGAGTTTCGTACTGCCCGTGCCCTGTTTGAGATGCACAGGCGTGCTGCTCTCTGGTGTTTCATCAAATAACATGCTACACTACCCTGACATTTATAAAATCTAACGTTATTACAATAGGCAGGACACTGAACTTCTCATATTACATTTTCGGCATCATTTTGCCCCACACACTGTTCCCCAACTATCCTGGCTTAGACAAAGGAGTCTTTGGAGAAAAGATTCATAAGCAAAAAGTGGGCCCGCGGATCAACATCCTAGGGCACAACATCTTGTAACCTCTACCTTAAAATGCCCTCCTCTAACATTAAAACATGAACCAAAACAGATGGAACAAAGCCCAAGGAGTACAGGAGTAAATCCTTTGCTCAAGTGGCAAAGTTAACTTCCATCACATGGCAGATTATTGCTGTCTTGTAAAGACCGTCTAGCTAGAATGAGAAATCAGTGCAAGAGTCCAGTTCTCGATTACAAGAGGAAGCCCAGCAATCCGAAAAATAGTCAGGTTCCCATCTGAAGTCACTGAGAGCTTCACAAGCCCTACCCTCAAAACAGGCCCAGAGCAAAAGGCAACAAACCCACGGTAGTTTTTCTGCTGCCAGTATGTGCCATATCCATTTTAGAGTACTTTGAAAAACAAAACTACATGATACAGTTCAGGGGACAGAAGTTGAGTTCACAAATTGAGACTGGAATCTAAAGAACAAAATACTGGGTACTTTATTCTAAACACACTTGTGTAAAGATTTCATTTCTGTTCTGTTGCTCTTCCCTTCTATATGCCATATGTTTCATTTACTTCAATTTACTTCTTATACCATGCCTTTGAGGAAGATCGTCTTATAAAGATGAGAAATTCATGGCTAGAAAACATAACGGGTATAGTATTGCACAGCTAGGAGTAAAGCCAGGATTTGACTTCAGGTCTACTTAATTTGAAAAACGTGTTAATATTTACCAATCTTTGTAAGTTATTGTGTGTATTTCTGATCATACAACAGGTACCCATTGAAGTTGTAGTTTTCTTCCATGATAAAGTGACAGGCCATGAACCAGGGGGACTCTTAGGGAACTGAGCTCTTCCTGTGTTCTACAGATGAAAATAAATCCTTGCACACAATGGCAAGAGAACAAAGACTATTCCTACTGAGATGACATCACCCTCACACATGCATATTGGATTACTTTCTCTTCTGACTAAGTTATAGTTTCTGATAGAAGTGTTTTTAAAATGTGTCAAATTTAAGCCTAGTAGGTATATATTTGCTTGGCAAAACATTACACAATAACTATTTCTTAGTACATGCATAATAATTGATGAAACATGAAGATTTAAGTTTTTTATGTATTGGTATCCTTTTCCAGAGTTAAAACACACCCATGCCCACACATACACACAGAAAAGACTGCCCATGACTACGTCAATGTTGACTACAGTTTTCTGTACCCGGGCACTCCACACATCACCAGTACCACGTCATCAGCCAGCAGCAGAGCACGGGTGTAGTTTTTCCAATTTATGTCATTAAGAAATTTGTTTTTGCATCACAAATGTTCCAATATTTAATCTTGTTCAATTTTGAAATTGAAGGGCTCATGTTAAAGGAAAAATTTCTTACACTCTTCAAATACCAGACTCAAATGCAATTTATCTATTTGGAAAGATGTGTTGTTTTTATGGGCTAGTCATAGGTTCATGAAATTATCAAGTGGTGATAAATTTGTTAAATTTGGAGAGCTTCCAGTGAGACCTTACATATTTCAAAGATTATTTTTCAAAGCTAACAAGCCCATAGATATAGAACACTTTGAAAATAAAATGTCTCTTTTTCTGGACACTCTGAAGCCACATCCTTCAATCATAAATTTATATTCACAACAGACAACATGAAGCAATTTTATACCTGCAGTATTCACAGCTACACATCCAGAATCTTTTATCTACATGCTTTTAAATATTTAATGACAGAAAAATTGTCACATATAAAAGATAGGTATCTGTTATTATATTTTTGGAAATGAAGCATTATACAATGAAAACAACATTCTCGTTCATTATTATGAAATGAATATTTGTATGGTAAGAGAAGCTATCTTTTGAGTCTTTACTATGTACCAGACACAAATTTACTAGCTAGCTTATTAAACAGTAAATCATCAATATGCTATGTATTCCATAATAGGGTTGTAAGGAAAAAGGCAGTGTCCATTATGGTAGACATGCTAGCTGTCTACCAAGATTGTTCTTCTGCTAGTGATACACCCGTAGGTGGGATATGCACACCAAGCTAGAGACGATACGTTCCTAGGACCCTTTGCAACTACGTGTGGCCACTGATATAAGCTACTGACAGCGGATATAGGTAGCAGTGGCAGGTGACAATTTCAACTTGCTTGCTTGAATGGAAATCATAGACTCAGATTGGATTCTCTGCCCCTTCTCATAACTAGAATGGTCATTTCAGCTCTGTCCCAAGACGATTATAAAGAGCTAGGCTGTCAGTCAGATGAAAGTATTTAAACTAAAACTATAGTTTGACCACTTGGTGTCTAGTTATGGTAGCAGTTTACTTTCCATAATAAATAGATATACACACATGTGCATACACACACACACACGTTTTTTGTTACCAATATGGACTTTTGTTTTTACATTTTCACACTGATTAACCCATTCAGTTCTTTAGGAGTAGGCACAGATAGATTAAAACCAAGAACAGCCATATGAACTACAAATAAAATTATTTTCAGACTACTATTTTAAAAGACTGATTTTAAGACTACCATCTTAATGATAAATGACACTACAGCTATGTGGTTTTGAACTAAAATTTTATGGCTTACAAAACATTTCCAAAAACATTCCAATGAGGTTCTCATCACATTCCTTTTATTTTGTAAACTGTAAACCAAAATTCAGAGCACTTAAGTAACTTGACAAACAGCACACAGCTATCAACTGGCAGACAAAGGTTTAAACTGAAATCTGTATTTTTCAGATATTATACTCCCCTTTGTGGTATCTTTAATGTTTTATTTGTCAAATTAAGCTGATTTGAACTGTACAGTTCAAAATCAAAGTAGATTTTGCATGATGTTATTACATTAGAAAATAGCTAAGACTTTTTTATTTCTATATATTTAAGCATGTCTGATGAAATAGTAATGATAAACCCATATCTAGGAAGATGAGGAAAATTAAAAATGTTAAAGTTCAAAGCGTCTCAGAAAAAAAGCCTCCAAATTATCTTTATGTTTTCTCTGCAGAATATCTCAGATAGATTTAAAGCAAAAGAAATTGAAATTGATTTTATGTTAATTAGTTCGATTGAATCTTTATACAATGCATACACATGTCAAAACATCACACTATGCCCCATAAACACGTACAAGTATTATCTGTTCATTGATATAAACAAGCAAACTAAATTATTTCTCATGCAAAATCTGAATAGTTTATTTGAAAATCACTTTTCTATCTTGCATTTTCACCGACCTCCTATTATTGATATGGCAACGCAAACAGCTATATTTTCCTGCTGCCTAACGTTTTCCATAGGGTTTTCAAGGTATCTACCCTAATTAAATCTAATATTTTCCTCAAATTCTTTCACTAAGGTTACAGGTAAGTCTACGTGTACAGACCAGACCTCCCCAGGAGATACCTCTTCAGATCTTCCATTGTGTTTACAGAATACTCCCCACAACAAAAGAAGAGAGTGAAATAACAGATTTCACTCATTCTTTTCAGAGCTGACCAGCAGTGTACTAGTTATTCACACAAGCAGAAGTAAAGATATAGCGTGCTATATCTTTGATTTTGAACTAAAATATCAGTGAATATTTCTTTGTCAAAGATATAGTTTACTGCTGATGTATGTGTAAGTTTTTTTGGTAGACTCTGTACATCGCTACTGAAGTAAAGATACAGTTTATTTCTAATTATGGTAAGTATCCTTATTTATTTATTTTTGGTCCTGGGACTCAAACTCAGGACCTGTGCTTGCCAGGCAGGCACTTGTGCCTCTGAGCTGTATCCCCAGCTATTGTAAGGATACTTATAGGCTAGTAGTCAGATGAGAGCTTTTGCTACAGGCCCAGAAGATGTACAGAATCCTCCAAAACAAAATAGAGACATCAGGAAAAAAAAAACTTGTATATATAAATATTTTAAGCCTAAATTTATTGAAACTTCATAAGATTAATACAAGTTATCTTTGGATTGTACAGTCAAAACAAAGTGGTGGCCATTGGCTTCCAGACATTTATTAGTACAGCAAACTGATGCGTGTGTATGTTTTTTTGGTGGCCTCTGAATATTGCTACTGAGGGTAGCCTCAAAGTCTCTGGGGGAAGAAACAACATAAAACTGGAACTTCTGAAAAGGAGGGATAGAGTTGAGTGGAAGTCTGAAAACATGGAACATCAATTAAGTTTTGAATTTTTCAATATATTAGTCTATGTTAAAATGGTTAACTTTCTTAGAATTTCTTAAATGAAAATATTGCATATTCCTCTAATCCTAGATAATTATTTATGGATATGTTAGGCATAAATTATTGAGGATTCATTAAGCACTAGATAAGTTATTAAATTAATGACCAAGCTAGAAAAATAACATGGGTGGAGTTCAGTAGTTTCCCCCTAAAACTAACAGTCTAAAGACACTTCTTTCAATTAATTTGACACTAACGATTTCACAATTTGAAACACATGTGAACGTGGTATAATGAAGATGCCTTTACTCTGTGTTCTGTTTCCAGTACTTGACAAAAAAATATTCACTGATATTTTAGCTCAAAGTCATTGCATAAACTGTAATTCCCATAGAGGCAAATTAAAAATTAAAATTCCTTCTTACATGATCAAGTAAAAAATGGTTTACCCAGAAAAGCAGAAATGGTCGGTCACTTCTTTCTGCACTGTTTAAAAGAAACCATGTTATTGGCAAAGGACTGACAGCATCAAATGTGACTGGTTTCTGAGACGGAAGTTCTTTTAATGACTGGATCACTAAAGCCCTCTAGGCAATAATACCACATGCAATAGGTATCTGTAAGCATGGAAGAAATTTTACGGGGCCATAAAACTTCTTTTCTCGTTTGGCTGCCAGGATACCACTTTGTCACAATTATTTTCCAAACCTGCTTGACAACTTACCAATATTTTCCAGTAATGCTTGGTCTGCCCCCATCACTTTTATTAACACCCCTTACACTCTCTGAGGATGGTTTCATCCATGTCCATGAATTCAGCTGGCGTAAAGACATCAGTGGTTAAAATCCACTGCTTTAACACAAGCCCCTTTTAAGTTCTTCGTTTGCATGTTAACACTTCTATTTCTGTATCCCAGAGAACTCGAAATCAACATGCTTAATTTGCTGTCTCTACTTCCTGAACTACATCCAAATAATCGGATGGCCATCCTGCGCTCCCTCTCTACGTGAAGGGTGTCTGTCAGCCAGTCCTCTACTTTGACCCTCTGACAGTTTCTCTGTGTAACTCCCTCCTAATCTGGAGCCTTATCACCAGGACAACGCCCCGAGGCCCTGAGTTCCATGGGGAAGCGCGAAGAGCCCCGCCATCCTCTACCTTAGCTCTTTCTGTTCCCTGAAGATCATGCCCAGCCTATGGGGATGCTTCACAAATTTTTCTTAAAAACAGTTCTCTCGCTTCCGACTATAGTCTCTCTCTCTCTCTGTAGGGTTCATAATCTGGGCACCAAATCAGACTGCATCCACAATGCCATGCGTTATCAGCAACTGCTTCTCTCTCCGACATCAGCTGGCTAGGAGCCACACGGGAACATCTCAGCAAGCTGCGTTCCCCAAACAAGGGTACTCATGCAAGCACAAGTCTAGAAATATCTTTAATCTCGCATACCTAGTGACATGTGAATGCTTGTTTAGCTTCAACACACACACACAGGAACATCTCCCCAAGCTGATAAAGTCAGAATTTACATGTTCTTTCACCTACCATCACCTTCCTTGGATGAGTAGTAAACTAACATAAAGAACAGTAAAGTGACGTTAAAAGGAACACAAATTAATGCTCATGTTTATAACTACTGATTTTATCAATTGTATCAAATCATCTAAATTCCGGAGAGGACCGGGAGGTTGTAGAGATAAAGGTTTAATAGCCTGTTCTTATCAGCAGCAATATTCCTGTCTCAAAATAATTCTGGAATATTCAGGTTAATCTTGCCCAAAATATTCCAGTTCATCAAATAAATGTCTTGCAGAAAGTAAATCAAGCACCACATTAATGGCAAAGCACGTTTCTTCACTCCCCTTTGGAAATTTTCTGCTGCTTTGACACGGTATCACAACGAATTTGGCAGTTTATAATAATGCCATTTCACCAGCCCAGTTCACAGGGTAGAAACTCAGGCCCAGAGAGCGGGTGTCCCTGCTATAAATCTGGGTGTCAGCCAGGCTGCGCTGTCCTCCTCCAGGTCAAGTCCTCCTCCAAGGCCATGCCATCTAGGCAGAGTTCAGTTCCTTCCTTTGGAGAAACCAGTCCCGGACCCCCTAGCTGGCTATCAGCAGAGGCTGCTCTCGGCCGCTAGAGGCCGCCTCATTTCTAGCCGTGTGGTTCCCTCCAACTTTAAAGTAAGCCAGATACTTCTTCATGTGCCAAAGAAACAAATCTCCTTCCCTTGTGGGAAGGAAAATAAATAAATAAATAAATAAATAAATAAATAAATAAATAAATAGATAGATAGATAGATAGATAGATAGATAAATATATATATATATATATATATATTTCTCCACATAGAACTCAGCCCCTTTTAAGGGTTCATGAGATTAGGTGAAGCTTGTCATGTGTAATTTCCTTATGTCAACATCCTATTAGATTCCCAGTCTGGCCCCCATTTGAAGGCAAGTAATTACATAAGGATGTACACCAGGAATGGGGGGGCCATGCTAAAATTCGGCCTAACACAACCTCTCCTAGCAACAATACCTCTTTCCTACTACACAGCCATGAAACTGAGTTACTCCCAGAGCAGGAAAATAAAGGGAAACAGGGAAAGGGGGAATCATAGATGGGCAGACATGGGGAATATGTGTGCATGATGCCATCATGGCATCTTTAATTTGCCACACGTGTGAACTTTACAAAATCCTAAAATCTATATCCTTCAATGTGAGTTGCTCTAACCTTCACCTTTATAAATTTATAAAACCATGATTTCTGTTACTTATGACCTTGCATTCACCTATAACATATTTATATTATAAAATTTAAAAGGCAACCCACACTAAAAATTGGCTTCCAACTAACTTCCTGTCAGTGTTTATGAGGAGTAATCTATAAAACCAGTTGGTAAAACCCAAACCTTTGGTGAGCAGCCTATTTTCTCAAGCACTGAAACATCCCCTTAAACACTGTTTCTACTTGTAAGATTATTAAGCTGCAATTACTTAATCACCCTTACCTTTTCAAGTTATCAACACACTTGTTATCACATTATTTTATAATTTAAAAATCCATCTGAAGTGGGAGGACACAGATTCTTTTTTTTCTCCCACAGTGAAAAAAAAAATCATAAAACTGAGAACGATTACATGATCTTCCCTGAACATTAGGAACAGAATCAAGAGCAGATGCTAATTTTTTTCCTTGTGTGGTCTGAGGACTTCTGCTCCTGTCACCTTGAGCAGTAAGGAGCTATTTTTTCTAAGCATACAAGCAGCACATCTTGTGTAACTTGTTCTCCATAGAACACTACACATAGCCAGGGGTGTTGATATAACCAGGGCTGAGGATGCTAAGTGTCACATACTTTCCAGCCACTGAGTGTCAAAGTTGTGCCAACACACGCAAACCATAGCGCCACCCTGAGGAAACTCACCAAGTTTAGCCATGCTTTATGGGGGAGGGGGATGATCTGTGGCTCAGTTTCCATGGGACACCTCAGCATTTGAGGACAAGGGGTATTTTCACGCAGGATATGAAATCTCCCAAAGGAGACTGCAATTACGTCACGTACAAAAATAATAACCAGCCACCAATTCATCAGACTGAAACCATGCATTGAATTCTGAAGAATAATTTAGATCACTGTTTAACTCGTAGTTATGATTTCTGTCTGGATGTCTGCCCAAGGTCTCAGCAGTTGTAGGTGGAGCTTTTTCAAAGGTGGCTAGATCTAGAGTGTAGTGCTGGGTTTAAGTGTGCAATTCTGAGATTAAGCCTATGATGCTGGTATCAAAATTGTATGACTACTCAATTGGTCCACTGATTGGTTTGACATAATTCTGGGTGTGGATAACTGAAAGGCACAGCCTGGGTATGAGTGCTGCCTGCCCTAAGGGTGCGTAACCTGGATAGAATCTAAGGCACACAAAGAAGGCTGCAGTCACTCACTCGCTGCTTGCTCCTTGGCTGTTTTTCTGCTCTGTGCCTGCCACGACTGGTTCTCCCCTCTGATGCCCCTCTGCCGTGCCACCTTGCCTTGGAGCCAGCCAACCATGAACTGAAACCTCTACAAACTGTGAGTCAAATAAACCTCCCCCCCTTTAACTTTGGGTGTCCAGTATTTTGTCTCAGTAAGGAGAAAAGTAACCAAGACACTCACAAAAACAACAACTGACACTGACATAATAGTAACTATGGGTCTACTGCATTCTACAGTGATTTTTCTCCATTTAATCTTTATAAAACTCATGAGAGTTGGGGGCTGTCGTTTACCTCTCTTCACAGATAAGGAAAGGGAAGCAGAAGTACAAACTTGCTCTACAATCACACAGCCAGCAAATAGTAGAGCTGGAATTTAAATACTAACAGTCTGGTTCTAGAGTCCAAATTCTTAATCAATAGTCTCTGTTGCCTTAATATTTCTTGCTCTCCAAATTCTAGGCACTGGGGATTTTTAAAATTATTCGTTTTGTTTCACTAATGAGAGTATAAAAAAGAGCAGTAATATGATATAATCTGAATTTGAACCACACCAATATGATATGATATGATACGATACAATATGAGTCATTTCTTGAGGCAGAAAGTGTACTGCTACTATTTCCACAACTTTCAAACTGGTAATGTTATTTCTTCCTTTTATACTTTCCTGCTATCTATCAGACAAGAGTAACGGAATTTACAAAAAGTAAATAAATGTTTGCTGGACAGCCCCCAGGCAAAGTCCAGCTAAACATTCTTCTGGCGTATATGATATATATCAGGTTTTACCTCTTGAAATACAACTATCCTTCAATAACACCTCTGTCCTACCCACCATGAAAATGAAACAGAACAAAATATGAGTGGTTTTTGTCAATCTGAGTCTAAACCATACTTTCATAGTTGCAAACTCAAATCAGATTTTACTACAAAGATGTAAACATCATTTACAATTAAAATTTGGTTGTGCCATTAAGGACTCAAGTTCATTTCCCAAAATCTTAGCAGAAGACAAAGAAAAGTGTCTTATATTTTTAAATATCTTTTATCTTGTGGTAATGGTTTCATAGATAATAGAGAGGCCAGGACTATCATTAGTGTATCGGAGTCTTAACAAATCATCTCCATCATTAAAATACCTAGAACATTTACATTCCGTCAGCAGCTTTAGCATTTATAGGACTTTTCTTTTTCATTTCCTAATTTGAATTCTTCTCACACTGCTGACTGTTACTCGGGGTATGTTTTATTCTCATTGTGTGCTGCTTGAGTGTGTGTCATAAAAGATACATACAAGAAGAAATGCATCAGTATTCCCAGGGCGCTTTGAAACTGAACTCCAAATTCAAGAAATTTATGGTTTAAGTATGAGTACACAGTACATTTTCCAAAAAGCAAACCTTTCATCAAAATCTGTAATAGGTATGCAAAGAGAGACAAAACTCATCTGGCAACAGCGCTACATTTTTCTAATATGTTCTCTCCCCGTTATATCCTTTTTCCTCCTACAATTTTCAAACCCAAGTTTACAAGAAAGCTTTTTGAGACCACAAAACCACTTCCCAATTATAGTCTTAATACTTAAATACCTAACAGCTTCTCTAATGCTTGTTTAAATAATGAGCCCAATTATGACAATCATTAGCATTATTCCATTTACTCTTCTCTAATTATAAGGAGAGCACAAAGGTAGAGATGTATCACAAATGGCGCTAAACAGCAGCTCAAAGACATAGTCAAGAAGAGGAAGTCGTTGGGCCTACTTATTAATGCAGAGTTGAAAGTGTTTGCCAAAACCTGAAAGCGGTGTTTGGACATGAGTCTACAATAGTTCTTATGAGAAAGAAAATTTTGCTCCCAAAAAAGGGGGGGGTTATGGATAAAGACAAAGGCAAGTTCCACCTCCTGTGGCCTTTTTAGGTCTGTTGAATTTTTCCTTCCTAGTTATCAGGCCCTCCTTGGATGACCACAAACACTCATGCCTAGAGGTAAAGGCTGGAAAAGAAGTCATACAGTTATCACATGTATCTGAATGACAGAAGCTATGAAACATTCTAAACTGCACCCAGACCACCTTATTAATAAATTTCACCATAAGTAATACATTCTTTTTTTAAAAAATGAGGGAAAAATGTTAGGCAAGACATGCTAACACCACTTAAAACATTTTCGAAGGCTTTTCCATTACAGGAATACTCCCTACATGCCATGTGAAAAAACGAATGTACGCAAAATAATGGAGTAAATTGAACTTGGAGATTAGTGAAGTGTACTTTGGAGTGCGTCTGGGTAACTCCCGAAGGCATGGCCTCCTCCCTTCCTCTCTGGCACGGCTGCTCTGCTTTGCTTCCTGGCAAATCATCTTTGCCCTGCTGCTTCCTCCTGCCAGGATGCTCTAGCACTGCAGCCTGCCTCGCATGGACTGAATCCCCTTAAACTATGAGCTGAACTAAATGTTTCTGCCTTGGAACCTAGCAGGGACAGAATCCCCTTGAACTATTAGCTAAATTAAATATTTCCTCTTTAAAATTGTGGATGTCAGCAAAGGGAAAGCTGTGTACCAGCCAGGGAAACGCTAATTAATACATGGCCCTAGAATTACCCTTTATTCCCTCAACCTCTCATTTTGGAAACAATGATTTTTAAAATCAATTCTCCATCATATTATCTCATAAACAATGCAGGTAAATTTTCTTGGGCGTGGGAATGAGTGGTAAAGGAAAAGTTTTTCTCTACCTTTCAATCAGTTAAGAAATGCAACATCGAAAGTTTTAGGTCTCTGTCCTCAGTTATTAGTCATAGTATTTGTATGGTCATATTAGAAATCATAAAGAAGACTAATTTTCCCACTTTAAACACAGACACTAACAAAAATTGAAATGAAAAGGCCTCTGACATGAAATTTAATGCATTTTAAAAATACATTCTGAAAGCTCCTTGCCTCATTCCATCTCCAGATTGCAGAATAGTTTTCAGTGTTGTGTTTATTATGTTTTGATACAATGGGGGGCAGATAAAAGAACAAATGCTGTGGAAGAAAAAATTCTAAAAGGCAAACAAAATTGATTACATTTTATGCTGGCACAAGATTCTATTATTCTGAGAAATAAGCCTTATTATCTTAGATGCTTCATTTGAATTATCTTCTTTTGTCTGTCTATTCCTTCACATTTTACTATGCACCAACCTCTGATGAAATCAGGATACAACAGACAGTAAGACAGGCATGGTCTCTGTTCACATGGAACTTGTACTTAATTGCAGTGACAAAAACCGCAAAGTAGAATGGGGGTGGTCATATACCCTATACAAATATTAGCTCAAAATGGGTCAGAAACCTAAATATAAGAGATAAAAATGTCAAACTCCTAAGAGAAAAGAGAGGAAAACTTCACAATACTGGATTTGGCAAAGATTGGATAGGACATCAAGAACACAGTCAACAAAAGAAAAAATAATATCACTTATATATTTACAAAGTGAAAAGCTTTTTCTGCATCAAAGGACACTGTCAGTAAAGTAAAAAACAACAACAGAAAAAAAGCCCACGGAATGGGAGAAAATATTTCCTAATCACCTGAGAAGGGATTGCTATGCAGCTTGCATAAAGGTTCCTACAATCCAACAATGACACCAGCAAGATCCAAACAACCCAGTTTTCAAATAGGCAAAAGATTGGACATTTCTCCCAAGTCCATATAAAAATGGCCAATAAGTACATTAAAATGCTCAATATCACTATTTTTTTTTTTTTTTTGTCTTTTTGAGACAGGGTCTGGCTAAGCCATTCAGGCTGGCCCTGAGCTCACAGTGTAGCCCAGGCTGGCCTTGAACTCACAACGATCCTCCTGCCTCAGCCTCCCAAGCGCTGGGAATATAAGTGTGCACCACCACACCCGCCCTCAACATCACTGTTATTAAGGAAATGCAAACCAAAATCATAATGAGATACCACTTTATACCTACTTAGGATGACTATGACTGCAAAAGGGGGAAGAAAATAATAAACATCGGTAAAGACATGGAAGAACTGAGAATTCTGTTCGCTGGGGAGCATGTAAAACAGTACAGCGCCTGTGGAAAACACAATGGCAGGGCCTCGAGATAATGAAACATAGGATTAGCACACAACCCAGCCCTCCCACTTCTGGGTACATATCTAAAAGCATCAAAAGCAGAGATTCAAACTGCTGTCTCTATCCTGAGGCCCATTGCAGCAAAACCCGAGAGTCAAAAGCAGATGAATAGAAAAATTATATGTATATAGATAGATATATAGATACATAGATATATATTTCAGCCTTAATAAGGACAGAAACTCAATACACACTAAAACGTGGCTTTGCCTGGACAATACTGTGCTAAGTGAAGCCGATCTGTCACAAAAAGACAAATACTGTGATTCCCTTCCTATGAGGGACTTAGAGGGCAAGAGCAGCGGTGGCTGCCCAGGCCCTGGGGGAGGGAGGAACACAGCAAGGTCTTCTTTAGTGGAACGGGGTTTCCGTTTAGAAAGATGTAGACTTAACACTGGTTATACCAGTCAACCTTTCTGTACATTTTGAAGCAATAAGAAAGTAGAAAAGGATAATTTCAGATGGTAAGAAGTGTCACTAAGAAACGTAATGATGACAGAGAGTGACAGGGGGAGGTGGAAACAGGGCTAGAATGAGTCTGAGGCCTCAGCAGAGTCAGAACAGCGGGACCTGAGAACTAGCATTTCTGGCAAAGAGAAGAACAGATGCAGAGTGCAGGTAGCAGGCATCAGTTTTGCCTGTTGAAGAAACTGGATAAACAAAAGTCCAATGGAGATAATTCTGGGAATGCTGACCCGGAAGGACTTAAAAAGGTAAGTAAAGGTTTTGTAGGCCAGGAATCAGTGCAAATTTTCTTCTAAGACAATGCAAACCCTTAGTGGCTTTTTGAGCCTTTATAAATTTGACTGATCTCATTTATAGAAGATTATTTGGCACTCTATGTAGTAAATTAATCACAGGCCAGCAACAATTAACACATAGCTATTAAGAACTGTTCTAATAGGACAGGCTACAGGTAGCGGTGGACAGGCACAGATTACGGCAGTGGAGACAGAGACAACATAGGTTTTGTAGGTAAAGCCAGCAAGTCTTGCTGACTCGGTTATGGGTAGGGCAGTCACACAACTTACGTGTGTCCAGGGCAGAACTGACTTCTTTCTTTGTTCTGGTCCTTTGTACAAGGAGAGTGAGCTTTATTCTCAACACTATCCCAGTTCAGAAAACAGGTCACATGGTTGAACTCGTTATCACGAACAAAGAGAAACATGGGTGACTCTCCGGCTGCAGCATACAGGAGTTTGTGGTATGGATGTTTCAGAAACGCGTTATGTAACAGTTTTGTCCTTGAAGGTAAGAAGATTGTTAGAATTCTGTATTCCATGTTTCATTCATGATTCCTTTGCGTCTGTTGTCACTTAACAACTCCATGTTCCTCTTTTCAAACCAGGTCAGTAGCTATGCGTGTATATCAAAACTTCAGTGAAAACCGTAAGAGAAACTGAACTACCAAGTGCAACAGTCAAGTCACCAGTGGAAATTAAGGAGAAAAAGACGAAAGAACACCATGTGTAGGAGCAGCTCTTAGGGACACAAGTCGTTCTGCTTAGAGATGAAGGGCATGGACCTGGGTCTTCCATCTGGAAAGGCCGTGGCAAAGGAGCTCTGGCTTGGAGCCCGGGAAGGCTTGACACCACTCAGTGAGGAAAAGGAAATGCTTTCAAGAAAGGCAGCCCTAGAAGAAAGACCGCTCCCACCATGGAAAATGGCACCGGTAGTGAATGGGCGAGAAAACACCAAGAACGAGAATTCTTCCATAAACGTAAGACTGCGCCACGGGAATACCTAGCATTTAAGTAAGTGAAGAGGTTGTGATCATCTTACGCAAAATCTGAAGTCAAGACATACATTTGAGTTTATGAAGTTGCTATTTCCTGAAATAGTCTCAAAAAGCGTCAAATTCATTATTGTGTATTTTGGGGGTAAAACAAGCTAATAAAAACCTGAAGAAATAACTGCTATGTATTTTTATTCTCTCTCACTCTCTCTTCTCTCTCCCCCATCTCTCTTTCTCACACACACACACACATACATACACATTGACACTCAAAATTTGTATAATACATTATTGCATTCTCTTTATTTTTATCCTAAGGAGAAGTAACAAAAATGATGACATCCTCTAAAATATTTATCTCTGAGGTCCAACAGATATCCACAAAGTCAAAATACGATTTTATACCAACTTTGAAATCACTTTTAAACTAAAAGCACACCAAAACTTAGTGGGAAAGCTATATATCATTTTATTTGTATTTGAAATCCTGTTAAGATTAAAGCTTCTTACTGCACAATGAACTATTATATTGTTTTTAAAAATGTGTGATTTAGGGCTGGGGATATAGCTCAGTGGCATAAGCACCTGCCTGGCAAGCATAGGTCCTGAGTTTGATCCCTAGTACTGAAAAAAAAAATATGTGATTTATAATTGACTGGGGACTGTCAGTGGATGTTCTCTGGGTAGAGTCAAATAGAGAGATTACTCATTTCACTGGGAATTGCTGCATTCACCTGCTACTCATTATTTCCAAGCTATTTTAAGCTTTGGTCTTGTGAATCATCCATGTACTATGATTTCCATTATTACCCTAAAGAGAAAATCCCTACCGGTGCCCAAGGACTCGGTGCTGACTTTTTAATCTCAATAATTGCTTTTGTCAGTTGACAGCCTTAGGATGAGCTGAAGACAATATGAACAGCAGCAGGACTTCACTGGAGTCTAAATTCACCCACATCGTGGAAGAGGCGGCCCCTCAGGCCAATAGAATCTCTATTTCTCTTACCCTGGCCTAATCTTGCAAATACACACGTTTCGTAGAAGCATCTAAATCATCATCTAAAATCCACAGATCTAAAACAGGTATTTGCTAGCATCACCGTATTAGAGCTGAAAGAAGCCTATTTTTTTTTCAAGTTTTCAAGAAAATCTGTAGATGAGGTTTTGTCCATGCAAATCTCATCCATCTTGCCGTCGTCTGCTTTATTCCCTTAACAGAGTCCTTTAATCACAGATGTTTCCACAGAGCCATCCAGCAGCTCTCCTCATGGCAGCCTGTATTCTCAGTTAGATGGGCCAACATCTAGATGTTCTCTTCTGTGAATTATGTGCTACCTAAATACCACCAGTTCTTACAAGTCTGCCTGAGTATTGTGGTCCACATTTAGCTCTCCTGAGGACATTCAGTCCACATTCAGATCTGGGCTTTCCCAACAGATAAAATTCAACATGACTTTTACATAGTCTCTCACCTCTAGCTCAGTGGAGTTAAACTCTCAGGTGTTTTCTTCAAGCATTTCAAATTAATGGACTGAACTGGAGAGCTTTTCCTACAAGCGAATGATGAGCTGTTTAGGAAATTGGCCTCTGAATAAAATCTCTTGGCAGTCATTTACACATCAGTGATCTAATGGAAAATTCTCAAACTCTGCCACCTAGCAAAATTACACTACAAAAATCAAAGAAAATATGTTTCTACTTTGGAAAAAGGGAAGCAGACTTTCACAGTGTGAAGAATAATGAGGCTTCTGAACAAAATAGTTGGCATCGCTCGGAGCAAGCTGCCCACTTGGAAAGAGGAAGAGCTGGCCTGAAGACTGTGACTAAGACATTTTCCTTTGGCAATTGAGGGATAGCTGGGGACTGAAATAGACCCTTCATGTCCACAGAAGAGGCAATCTATTCTTTTAGCACTTTTCCACAATCATTTCATTATGCTCTTTGCTTTGTCATTCACCATGACAAATATTTCTTATTTTGCTAAAGTATATCTAATCCCAATTGGCACATTCATTTTCCAAGGAAAGTATTCTCCTTTAGGTCAAGATGAAAGAGTAAGGGTATCTCTCTTTGGATCAGTCTTTTCCAGAAATCTGCCACTTTTGTTGGAACACTTTGTAACTCTTTCAGAGATGGGTCAGTTTGAACTAAAATTAGAGTTGTGATAAGTAAGATAGAAGTAAGCTATGAAAACTGGATTTTTAAATTCACATATAAGCTATGTATGCCTGTTCTCTTTGGATGTGCCACTTTCAGAGAACTGAACAAAAGATTTGAATATATGCACAAAGCCTATAGTAAAATTAATCAAATAGATATCTGTGGAGGGGCTGGGGATATAGCTCAGTGGAATAAGCACTTGCCTAGCAAGCGCAGGGTCCTGAGTTCGATCCCCAGTACCACAAAAAAAAAAAAAAGATATCTGTGGAGTGTTTGATATTTGTTGAATGCCAAACATTTTCTGTTCAGTGCAGAAACATCCTTTTTCTATCTCAGGTGTCAGGACAAAGACGGGACTTGAAATCCCAGCCCAAGTTCCACTGTTTTCATGCAAGAACTTTTCTGCCACTATTATAGCTATGCACGGTGAGTTTTTTTCCTAAGCTACTACAGAACTTACATTTAAATTTCTCATTCTAATTCAAGCCAGTAAATTCTATTTGTCATTAAATAACATCATCACAGAGGTTGGCACAAATTCTACATACAGTAGATCTATATTTATAGTAAATATTAAATCAATATTAATATTTTCCTCCCTCCTTAACATAATGATAAAGCCACACAAATATAGGCAGACTCATTATGCAATGTCTCTCCAGATACAAGCCTTACATAGTTGTGCTGCTTTCTGACACTAGGACAGAGGAGGCCCATCAAACTGTTCATGAAGCTGAGGCTGAGGCAGTAGACCATCAGCTGATCACTCAGTTGACCCAGTACTTTAGTACACCTGATGTCCATGTTTTGCCAACAGTCCTATTTCCAGTGCGATTAGGTGAAGGTCCTAAACTAACAGTCACACTTTGATGATGCAGCAGTGATGGAGACCACCACAAAGAAGACCTGAGCAGGACTTAAATTAATCAATTGGCTTTTCATAATCACTTGTGAATCTGTCCAAGGCCTAGACTCCTTATCTGGAAATAGCAGACTCATAGTAAGTGAACCTCTATGAGTCACTAATTCCTACTAGAACCTATAGTGGTTGATGAAGCCAAAAAGCCTCAAAGGACAAGACAAGATCACAGCCAAGGACACCTGGGTCAGATCTCAACTAGATGAAGACTGTAGCCTCAGGCATCGCATTCTTCAGTGGATTAGCTTCTTACTTACTTACAGAAGTCCTTGAGTGGTTCTGCCCTTCTTGAGTACTCCCCTCCCTTCTTCTGATAACCAAATAAATATGGGTGACACAGAGAAAGTCGTGGTCCTAGCCTGAGAGAATCCTGAATTCTGTGAGAGGGCTTTGATCCTCCTGGAGCCCTGAAATCATTCCATCTGCCTCTATTTATTTAGCCTTCACTGTGCACTCTTCAGGAGACTGTGGACCTGATCAGCCCACGATAACTAAGGGATATTACGAATCCCATACAGCAGCCCCTGTACAGTCATTCAAGGATGTATTAAAGGCAGGATGCACATCAAGCACAATACTGTTATATAACAGTCTCATACCCACTCTAGGAAAGAAACTCTAGCTCACCATGTGAAGACTTGCTATTAAATGTTTCTAATCAGTTTCCAAAGAAAAGTCAAGCATTTAACAACTGTCAACAGAGCTGACAATAACTGTCAACAGTATGACATATTCTTTTCGGCTAATCATTCCTGGTGTGATATTAATCAACAACACTGAGTCCACTGAATATTGAAAATTATTTTTAAATAGCAGCTCCTGGTAAATCTACCCACTTAGCGGCACCTGTGTCCACGTGTTCAGCCTACTTTCTTAATAACATAGGTGAGCTATGTCCTTATCCAGTCAAGCCCCTGGGCCTGCACCAGATCCCATCTCCCCGTGATGCTCAGACACACTGACCGACCGAGCTCTTGCCCACTTTCTCTCATGAGCACACTGCCCTACAAACACTACAATAAAAACACAAAATGCTGTGATTTCTCTTAAACAAACACACTCTCTTCACCTTCTTATCTTCAGGAACTTCACCACTTACACCTTATTTCTCTTAAACGCTTTCCAGGAAACCTCCTATAAGAAATCACTTGGCCTCCTGTCTCCGGCCTGAAGCCCCTCATTCTGTGTCAGTACTGCCACCAAACCCCGTCCTATCAAGGTCACAAATGAGCTTCCACTTTGATAAATCTCACAGGCAGGTCTTTTACTTATGTAACACAAACTTTCACATTATGTAACACAAATAGTCCAGACTCCTTAAAATATCTCCTTCCCTGCCTTCCAGGACACAAAATTCACCTGCTTTTCTATTCTTTGCCAGCCTCCTTTTCTAATTCCTACCCTTCTCCCCAGCTCCTAACTCCAAATGTCTAGAACAGAACTTATAGCCCTGCCTATGTCCAAAATATATTTCCTGAATGAATGAATGAATGAATGAAGCTTCATTAACAAATGTTTTGAATGCGTACTACAGTAAGTGAAGTGATGGCTCCAAGATCAGTGGTGTGATTTTCTTTACTTATCTCCCTACAAATGGAGGAAAAAAAAAAACAGAACTTCTTTAGACCATATTAGAGGCATACACCTTGCAACTTACCTCCTTCCAAGCCCCATATAATTTTTAAACCATTATCAGTGAACTTACCATTGATTATTTTTTCAGATATAGGTGTGCAGTCAAGCTCACACATTTATAGAGGTTTGTTTACTATTGTGAAGATTTTATCATTCATTGATATTCACTTTACAAGCAATCTGTCCAATATATCTATGGAAGTTTTATAGGACATGGTGTACAATTTAATTATTTTAGACTACAGTAGAGACCTTTGTTGGGACAGTCTTTTTTTTTTTATGCAGTGTTACTCCAATTTATTTCACTTTGAGTCATTGGTAGGAACACAACCTCCAACAATATTATTCCTTTGAGAAAATCTCTTCTGCTTTGTAAAATCATTTTTTTGAGAATGTGTTGAGATAAAATACAATGACTAAATTTTAATATAAGACACTCTTGTTTGCATTCTGTGAGTCCATCCAGGGAGCATTCATGATGGAAATGAAGACTTCAAATAGATATAATTAGAACAATAAATGCTTAATGGTAAGATACAGTAATGACAAAAATAGATTGCATATTGATACTGCTGGAAGTATTTTTCTTTTGCTAATAGCATTCACACATTCAAATGAACTTTGGCTTGGGACTAGTTCTGTGTCTTCTAAGTAAAGAATCAACAAGATTCCCTGGAGAGCCTGTAAATTTAGCCATAAAGATAATAACCACTAGGATGTCTACATTTAAGTAAGTCTTATTCCCCTAAAGTAAAACCTTGCAAGGCTGCACTATAACCCAATGTTCATGCCATCTGCTCAAAATATTTTTGGAAGTCTTTCTCCAAAAACATCATTAAAACATGTATCACATGATTGTCCTCAGATGGCAACATGTTCATGGTTTGTGGGTGGATTTAAAAAAAAAAAAAAAAGAACCAAAATTATTCAATTCAAAAGTCCAATACATCAGGTGGATGATAAAACTGAGTAATACCACCTTGAATCTAAAATGAGATTTAACTGCAAAATAAAAAGGCAGATGTCCTTGTAAAGATTGTAAAGTTGCTCTGAAGGCAAATCCAGAAGAGGAGGAGATTAAAAATGTTACTGAGCAACTGTAGTAGAGTTGAAATGTGTGCAGGCTCCAGGGGTAACTACTGTGAAGGTTTTCAATGACTTTGATTACCAACTTGAGAAACTCTATGTTTTAAAAAGTCACTCCAGTGTACATTTTATGACCTTAGACACCTAAGGCTCTAAGAGCCAACTTTCCCCATCTTTCTCAGGATCATGCTTCACAGCTTTAAAAATATCTATATTATTGACTATCACAGCTCTTGGCTCTTTATTAAAGAAGAATCTTACAAAGAAATTAGTTTAAAAGTTTTCAAATGCATACATGACATACGAAAATGGAACAAATAGAAATCCTTATTTTATTCCCCAATTATGTGAAATACTTGTTTATTTCAGGTAGCACTGAATGCTTACTCTCTTCCAGGTAATGTTCTAAACATAATTAAGCCTAAAATTTATTTCATCTTTATAAGAACTTGTAAGATATGTTGTGCTATTTGCTTCTTTTTACAAATTCTTTTAGTAAGGCAGGCCCCGTGAGACAAAATGCCTAAAAAGGTTAAAAGGTAAAACGCTTTCCTACCTGACATCGCTCTCCTGATCCTACTAAACTTTGGCTGCGCCTGCTCTCACCATTATGATGTTAATTTCATGTGTATCCTTGCATCGCTTATTTTCTGGGAAATACAAAAGGAAAACTAACACTGCTCAAAGAATTCATTTCTGCCAGTCTTCAAGTCTTTATGAACTAGCCCACCTTAGAACGCCCTCTAAGGATGTGGTATTTAAGCTGAAACCCAAGGATGAGAAGGAGCCAGGTATGCAAAGCTTCAAGTAAAGGAGCATTACGGGTCTCGTTCAAAAAAATAAAGTTTTCCAAAGCCTGATATCTGCACAATGTCTCTCCTTCCTGCCACATCTTTCCCAGTACCTTTCACATCACTCTTTCTCATTACTATACAACCGGTATCCCACGATAAGATGTGGGAGCTATTACCAAAAGAAGTAGCGGGATGATTGTTCTCCTGTGTGTAATCTTATCAGCTTCTGGGCTCCTAATCTCTAAGAACAGCCCAGCTCCCCAGAGAGATCTGGGGTCCCTTTCTCAGTGCCTAAGATGCTGCTTTGACGGAGAAGTGATCTTTCAGAACTCAGCCGTCCACACACGATGGATAATAAAAACACTAAAATCACATACATATGTAAGAAAGGTGAAGAGCTCAGCTCTAACTATGGCGTCAAAAGCAGAGCCATTTGTGTTTCTTCTTTAAAGCTGAACTATAGAGCGTGTCACAATGTGAATCTATTCATAGGTACAGAATTGCAGAATATTAGTCGAAAGCCGAGAAATAAAGGATCCAGATCTGGTTTTTTTTTAATAGACATGTAGTTGGCTTTATTAAAAAAATTTTTCACAAGACTTAATCAGATGTCCAGGGTTATAAATCCTAAGTATGATCCCAGTCTCCCCTTTCTGACTGCGAGGTCCCGGATGTCGTATGGATTCTCTCAGGAGCCCCTGAGCACCAGGCTCACATGCCTGTGTGTGTGTCCTCCTGGCTCACGTGACTGAAAGCACAAAATCCCAACGCTGTTCTGTGAGCTTCGTGCACGTACCTCTCTTTTCGCCTCCTGTCTGTTTACCGCTTCCGCCTCACGAGCACTAAGCTCTGTAGTAAGCTGTGTCGGTTTTGACAGCTCTGTTTCCAATACTTTATTGCCTATTCAAAACAATAGCATTAACTGAGTAAAAATTATGTCCCAAGCACTATATTGGTCACAAAGTGGGGGGAAAGGGATGCAATTGTCAGTCATATGGCGCTAACAAAGAGAAAGAGAGATTAACCGAATGTATCCTCAGAGGTGCATATGGACTCTGAGTTCGGAAGAACTTTCTGGGGAAGCAATAATTAAACAAACATGTAAAGGATGACAAGGAGAGAACCAGGGGAGAAGCAAAGTGGAGAGAAGACATTCAAGGAATAAAACGAATCATAAATTAAGGCCTGAGAACAAGGAGAGCTTAACACACATGGAGAGAGAAAAGTAGCCCACCTGGAACCAGCATGAGGCAAGGTAGGGAAGGAGGACACGAGCTGGAGGCGTGTAGGCCATGATAAATATTTTCCACAGTAAGGTTGGTTAATAAACAGTATTGACCTGGTGCATTGATTTTATTTAAAAGTGACTTCTCTGGTTGGGCGTGGCGACACACGCCTATGATCCCAGCCCTTGGGAGGCTGAGGCAGAAGGATTGTTATGAGTTCGACGTCAACCTGGGCTACAAAGTGAGCTCAAGCCCAGCCTGAACTGCACAGCAAGACCCTGTCTCAAAAAGACCACAACAACAACAACAACAAAAATCCACCTCTGTTCTGTGGGAAAGAACTGAGAAGAAAGCAAGAATGGAAGAGAGGAGGCCAATTATAAAGAAAAGTCCTTTACTCCAGACACACTATATCCCTTTTCATTGAGTCTCTTTGATCTCTTCCAATCACTTATGGCCCATTCTATTCTTTCATAGAAAAGCTTAACTTAAAGACACCAATATCTCCTCCCCATGTTTCTTTCATGTAGAAAATCAGTCAACATAAATTCACCATTCTTAGAAGCTGCTCTGTCATGAAGATGTAAAGATATTTTAGGCTTATGAAGTTATCCCCAAATAAGGTCCTTCTACCCCCTACATTGTAAGAAGACAGTTCCTTGAATCTTATAAGGCAAGCACTTACTACTTGGAAAGTGAAAACCCATTAGTCAAAACTGGATTTCAATTTAGCATTCTATCAGAGGGGTCTTTAAATTGAAGTCCATGAGACACTCAGAGAAGACCATGAACTCCCTGAAAGAGTATGTAAATACTGAGATGCATCCATGCTTGGTAAGCTTCCTGTAAAAGACTTAATCCTGCATCAGTTTCCCTCAGGTTCTAGTGCGTGACCAAGGTGAACCTACCCATGCCTGGCAAGCTTCCCCAACATCGTCATGGGCGCATGGCCAGAGTCATCCTGGAAAGTGACAAATGGGTATGAAGAAAAAGCAGCTGTTTTCCCCTGGAGTTGCCAGCTTCGGCTGCAGTGGCCATGTTGCCTGCAATGTGAGAAAACCCTTCTGTTACAGTTTGTGCCTGGACGTCCTGCCAAAGCCTCACGCAGTCATGGGGCAGGCTTCTGGAGTTTGTGACTAATTCAAGGTCCAATGCTGGGATGATGGGTGTGAGAGCTACACTCGCCCTGGGGCGGGCAGCCTGCATACAGTGTAAGGGAAGGAAAGAGGCTTGTTCTCCTTGCCCCTCACATTTTGCTCTTCCTGTTTTTGCATCTTCAGCTGCCATGAACTGTGGCCCTCTGCCATGTGCCACCCTGCCTTGGAGCCCACTGATTATGACTGAAACCTCCACAGACTGTGAGCTAAAAAAACTTTTCCTTCCTTAATTTTGGGCATTAGGTATTTTGTCCCAGCAATGAGAGAAAAGTAACCAAGACACTTTCCAAAATAAAACAAACATGTAAAATAATGGAAACATGGATTTCAAAAAAAAAAAGAAGAAGAAATAGATTTCTGCCATCATCGAATTCCTGATTGGACTCATTTGGGCTCTAAGGCTCTAATTCTTGCATCTTTTCCTCCATTTCAGGATCTACTCCAGTATTCCTCCAAGCTAGCTGAGCTGGATGAATAATTCTGTTTTGGTTAAGCTCTTCCAGTTGGCATTTTCTGTCACTTGCAACAGCATCAGCCTTGGCTTACAAAATAACCCCCAAGAGCTGCAGAATCATTCCTTTAATATAATGGTCTGATACCAGAACACACCAGAGGTCTTAAGATACTAAAATTGAAACACAACAAGTATAACTTACCTTATTTTGACCAGCTACCATTCGAAGATGTTACTGTGACTTAGAGACCTACATACATTTTTTATTGCATTTAGTCCTAGAAAGTAAAGCTTACTCATTGTCTTGGTTACTTTTTGCTCATTGCTGAGACAAAATACCCAACACCCAAAATGAAGGAAGGAAAGGTTTATTTAGCTTACAGTTTGTGGAGGTTTCAGTCCATACTTGGCTGCTTTAGAGGCAGAGTGGCACATGGCAGAGGGCGAATGTTCATGGCAGCAGAGCACAGCAAAAACAACCAGAGCAAAAGGGAGAAATGGCTACAAGCAGCCCCTTTCCTTCCCTTACATTGTAAACAGCCTACCCCCACCCAGGGGGCTTGTAGCCCTCACACAGTCTCCATGCCCTCCTCTTCCACAGGCTCAGGATGTACACAAAAGTAAGCACCTTGGCTTCCTGCTGAGTCACTCAGCCAAACCCGCCAGACTCCCCAAGTTGACACAATGTATCAACCATAACACTTATATACCTGTTGAAAGCTTATTCAACTATATTTATACATTAAATGTATAAACCTTAAGATCTTAATAAATAAACAAATCTAATAAAACATAAGATCATTTGAGGTTAAAAAGCAGATGGCATATTTTAGATGAATTGAAGGCAATTAGAAAGCTCTCATAAAATTCATTAATCCTGTACATAACATAAAAGAATCTAAAAATTCCATGATTGAAAGAGACTTTCAACTTGACTTCTAGTGGTAACAGTGATGACACAAGAAGCAAAACCTGGTAAATCACAAAATATAGAAACACTCTACTTAATCAATAGTGTAAGTCTCTAAAACATCCTCCAAATCAATAAGATATATAATAATGACAAGAAGCACGTAAGAGTAAAAACAAAACCAACATATTGTAACACCGCCCAGAACCATTATCTGAACTATATTAAAAGTGCATTTAACACAAGGATGTGAACAGTTTTCCTAACTTCAATAGTGCTAGCAATAAATAAAGTTTACCTTTCCTTCCTTAAACTAAAAAGACTCAGCATTCCAGGAACCCCACAAACCTATAACACATCATTTTTGAAGTCTCAGACTGCCCAGTGCTTCATGATACATTCACCTGCAAGCTTTAGCACCACCTAAGATCACCCAATGCATATAATTATTGTGTGTAATGACAAATTATTACCTAGAATGTGTATGATACACTAAAGTCAAAGAAATACCAATGTAGTTCAACCTCATGGAGAATGGGGCATTTTCAATAAATACATTTCACCAAACCAATGAGGACGTTAACCATATATTGACAGCAAGAAGAGAGGCCCTCATTGGCTCCATTTTAATGCCGCCCTGGCCCCACAGCTCCCCCGTGTGGTGGCAAGTATCTCCACTACTTCACGCAGAACGAAACCAAAGTTTACTGCATTAAATAACGTGCCTAAATCATTGAGGCATATGGTATAGCTATGGAATGTGAACATAGTCAACTCCAAGTCCTACATTTTCAGTGTGTCTTGCTGCTTCCTCTTACTACCAAATTGTTTTCACTTAGGTCATGCTTTAGTGAATACATGCTTATAAAGTGGTAATGAATTTTAAATGTAAACATCCTTTCAAAATAGTGAATATGAAATATTCTCCCTAATTTCTCAGGGACACT
Source organism: Dinomys branickii (assembly GCA_004027595.1). NCBI lineage: Eukaryota > Metazoa > Chordata > Mammalia > Rodentia > Dinomyidae > Dinomys > Dinomys branickii. The sequence goes on along the minus strand of PVLD010006914.1, from coordinate 61,090 downwards.
CATCGGTACAGTTTTTTTTTCATTTTTCTTTCTTTTCATCCTTGTAGGTCAAGTTTTTATTTTTTCACTTGCTGCAATTGTATATTGTGTCTGATATAAAAATTACCTCCTCATACCAGCATCTCCACACATAGATACCCCCTCAAATGTGTCCTTGCAATCTTCTCTTTGAGAAAATTTTTAAACTATGCTTATACTTAAGTTCTGTATGTCTATTAGGAGTCATTAAAATTCTTGATGAACTTGCTTTCCTGAGAAGCCACTTTGAAGATATCAATACATAACACAACAACCAACGTTAATTTCCTACCACTTTGTCTGTAACTCTGTATTGTCGGCATAGTTCTTATGCTATCTTGTAAATGGATGTCTGTCTGTAAATACGTTTTCCTTCTTTTATTTTTAAAATAAGTTTTTAAAACCAAAACTTCAATTCTGTATCTTAAGAGCAAGGTCTTTGAAACTACTCCTTCAGTGGTCCTCCTGGTTTCTTTCCTTAAATGTAGTATTCTGAAGGCTTGAAGATTCAAAAAGAAGGCATAGAAATAAAAAATCACTTTCCCATACATGAGAGGTAGCTATGATTATACATTTAAACAATACGGTCTGGGATTTCTGCTAATACTTGACTTCTAAACACAGGCCACAGCAGTGACTTACAGAATAGATTGTATTTTTCAATACTTTATTCACTTGCTAGCATCACTTGAAATATTATTTACTAGGGGTCATATACATTTCTTGTTCCATCTACTCATTAAAAAAAACAGTGTAAGCTTTCCTATAATAATAAAGGGAATCACTCATGCATTTCTCAAACGCCAGCTACTGGACTAAGACTCTATGTGCAGTATTAATTAATCATTAATTTTCATGACCAAGCTGATCTGCCTGATGTGAATCTGCATTTTGTGCTCTTTAAAACTCACGGTGTCTCTTGGGTACTGGCATTGCCCAACCAACAGAGTGATCTGAAGGTAAATAGTATCTAGTCCCCACACGATGAAAACTGAGACTTAGAAAATTTAAGCAGTACAGATATAGCAAAAAAATTAAGTTTAGTCAGTATGATAAACACCATTCTAAACTTTTCTAAAGAATATTCTTGAACTGTGGTACCTTAAAACATGTCCATATATGCAGATATTTCAAATACACAAGCACAAACACTCAAAGTCTAGAAATGTTAGCAGCAGAATGCCCATTAACAGCTGTGAATGGGAGCCAGCATTTCAAGAGTGTTCCAGAATAAACCAAGATCCAGGCAAGTCCTAATGCACGTCAGACTATTGGAATTTGACCCTTATAGCACTATGACTTACACCAAAATTATCAAGAGATCTCCTAAATGAACCTATAGGTTCAAGGAGCAGACCTACAGGTTCTCTGATCCATGGTCAAAATAAATTTGAACCTTAGCTGGAAATAAGTACTGAATGTTTATGTGGTGTATTAGCCAGCTTTCTGTCAGTGTAACAAATACCAGAGATCATCAACGTATCAAGAGGTTAATTTTATCTCACACTTTCACAGATTCTAGTCACCGGTCCATTGGCCCTGTGGCCCCTCATGGCAGGAGCACATAGTGAAGCAAGACTTCTGACCCCATGGCCAGGAAGCAAGAAGGAAAGGAGGTGTAGGAGGTGGGGTCCTACTATCCCCTTCAACAACAAGTTCCCAAGGACCTGAAGACTTCCTGTCATGTCCAGCCCTTAAAGTTCAACCACATTCCAATAGTGCCATGTCTGGGACAAAGCCTTTAAACATGGATCTAGGGGAAAACACTTGAGATATAAACTATGGCACCCAAAGAGGGACATGCACCATGAAATACCTGATTACCAAATTGTCCTAGTTAGTTCTTCCACGACCCATACCTTTTATTCTGAAGCACAAAGCACTGCAGAATGTGAATGGGTTCCAAGATAGGTCCGTGGTCAGTGAGCTGCAGAACTGCGGTGTGGCTTCTGCAAGAGCAATGCCCTGGAAGACATACACCTTTACCGCCCTGCTGAGAAGGTTCGACTTCACTGCTGTGAGGATGGAACATTTCTAAAGTCTGTTTTGAGAACCCTTTCATTGTTCTCATTTTTCATTAAATATTTTGAGCATAAATTTAGCATTAATCAATAGTATATTAAAATGAATAGAAAACAGTCCCATGTCCTCAAGAAACACAGTCAAGAAAAGAAAAGAAGCAGTCAAGGAGAGGAGGAAAATATATAAATAGATCGATCTTAAAACAGATAGTAGTGCTAACAAAATATGAACAAAATGCTGGGAAGGAGTTAGCTCAGCCCATGGGTGGGACAGGACTTTGGAGAAAGATTCATAAGAAAAAGGCAACAGTACTGATGGGTCTTCGTGTGCAAAGAGGAGTGCCTGGTTATGAATCTGAGGTGGAGAGGCAGTGGGAGCAAGCTGTGTCTTGCTGCGTAACTAACTGCAAGTGTGTAAGAGGGGGTTTTCTTCAGTCCTCATTATATCTTTGCTCATCTTCTCTTGGTTATATTTCTCTCAAACTGAAAGTCAGTAATCGGGGAGGGCTCGCTAGGCTGTTATGAGTGAAAGCGGAACTCAGGTTCAGGGATAAACGACCACAATTTTAAAAAGGTGTGTTTCTGGGTCCATTCAAACATTAGCCACAGTGTCCTCACTTTTCAACAATTCTTAAGAAAACATGAAGAGTTTTTTGTTCTTCAAAAAGCATAACTTAAAGGCCACAGCCACAAGAACCATCCACCTTTATTAAGAATAAGACAATATTTCCTAACAATTAACTACTTCCCCTGTGTGCGTGTACATTGTCGGCTGGGAAGCAGCTTCCCTCGGTTCACATTGTTACTAAACAGCAACACAGGGGCCATTAGAGAATGCAAAATTATTACTCACATATTGACCCCAGAAGCTTTACCAGGAAATGCCAAGAGCTGGCCTACCTTTTACACAACAGTGTCCAAAGAGTTCTACCTTACTGTAGTACCTGAAATATCCCTTCATAGTACAGTAATGCACCAAGGAGCCAATTTCCACATCAGCTTAGAAATAGGGATCAGAGAACATTTTGGCTGGGGAGTAGGTAGCTAGCAATCCAGGACATTTGGGTAAATCATACAACTGCCATACTTCATATCCATAGATTTCATTAAAGAAGACGACTCTGGTACTCTGGTGCTCCCCTGAACATGGCTGGTTCGTGCTTTTTTTTTTTTTCTATATATTATCAAGTCTTCTACAGTCCCTTCAGCAAGGAGAGAAACTTATGTTTTCCTCGTATATTCTGGATGGTTTGAGCCTTGATTTTCTTTCTACAGTATACCCTTACGCTCATGCACCCTCGAGCCCCATCAACAACACCCATGTGAACTCAATTACATGAGTTCCGTTTGTCTGATCAAAGTTCACACTCAGAAAGGTAGACAGAAAGCATCTTTCAACACTGCTGTCTCAAACTCATTACAGCTGAAAGCACAAGTATCATACCAGAGGAAATATGGACTAAAACCCTGTTCGCTGTTCATTCAGAAAGGCTGCTTCCCCAGAACTGCTGGCACTGACCTTACTACAAGAGACTCCTTCTTGTATCCTGTAATATTTGCTGTATGTCCAAGGGGACACTTCCATTTCTGATCTTGTCCTAAGGTCAAAGTCACACACTTACTGCATCAGAACCTAGCAGCAGTGATGTGTTATTGTCCAGCCCAATATCTTCAAATTAAAACAGCAACAAGAGTTGTCCAGAATGACTATTTACAAACTACATACTTCCTTGTACATACCTGGGAGCTGGCAGGCCAGGATGGTGTGCACGGGTAGGAAACAATACACATGACAGTTAAGCATTGTCTAATTATTTAGGCATTGCTCAGACTCAGAGACAACAGTAAGAAAACCCAAAGTTAGGGATGAATCTCCAGCCTCCTCTTAAACCTATTGTGGCTGTGTCCCGCAGTACATATTAATGTAACATCAAGCCCTATTTTTAGACCTCTGCAATTCCACAGGCATAAATCACTCCTTGCCACAAGTCACCTTTGAGTTAGCAATACCAAGTTTAACATTTTGCAGGGATCTTGCAACAATACAATTGGAAGCAAGTGATATTTAAATTGAACAGTGATAACTTTGAAAGAATAAAATTAGTCTAAGAATAGACTGCGAAAATTTATTAAGTTATAATTAAAAGAAGTGACAAATGTATCCCTTAGCAAACCTCTCTTCACAATAGCTTTCACAGTTGAATTTAGAATGCTGTTCTTCTGGGGGAAAAAAGCGAATGAAGTACAGTAGTCTTGTTTTCTTTTATGTAATATTGACTAATCCTCAGTGATTTTAGCCACCAGGGTTCTCTCTGAGTTGCACATCTGATTTAAAAGGTAAAAGCATAGCACAACTTAAAGCTACCAGCTTTCAAAGCAGTTTTTTAAATAATAATCCAAACCCATTGTTTGAGGAAATAGAATTAAAAGCAAAATCTTCTCCTAACCTAGATACCTTCTCCACAAAGATAGTAAGAAAATACGCTTTATTATTGAATAACATTAACCTAGCATGTAATGTACATCATAAGCTATACACTGAGACATTGCAAAGACTCAAAATCTTATTCTATTATAGAAATACAAATCACTGCATGCATATTTTCAAGACAAACAACAGTCCTCAAGTTAAAAGTCTTGACAACGCCATTTGTCACTCACAGATCATCCAAAATTTACCTGGAGATGTGGGTTACCATCCATGTTTGCTAACTGGCTTTATTCAGAGCAGAAAGAAAACTTCTCATTTCTCGAAGGCAGGAGTAGTTTTGTGATTGGGCTCAATCCACCCACTTGAGCATCTCAAATTAGGCTCCTACCCTCCCAGAAACCCAGGGAGGCTGGGAGGCTGCCTTCCTGAAGGTTACAGTTCAAAAAGATGGCTGCCAGGCTTTCAGGGAGACAGACATTCTTGGGTCTTAACGCTGAAAAAGGCCTACTTGGTTTTCAACGAGATTCATATACATTTCAAAGAGGGGAGAAAGTACTTACAAGTTTCCTAAGGTAAAGGCTCTGAGCAAAAAGAAGGGAGAGCAGTTGCTTTCCTTATTATCAACTGGGAGAACCAAGTCTCCTGTTTTTCATCTGGACTGTCCTTGTACCACACAGGTGTGATGACCATCACACAAACTCCTGTGCGGAAGACTAGAAGAGAAAAAGCAAAAACAAAAAGGAGCCCAGCAAACATGGTCTCTGAACCATTAAGTCAGCGCCGATTCATATCTTATGCCAAACCACATACATTACAGACGATAAGGATTATTCATAATATAGTTCACCGGGGAAAAAGCGAATGCTTAACAAGCCTTGCTTTCCTGCCCATTTCTGACAGCGATGATGATTTCATTTTTAGTCTGTCCAGAAGTAAATTTATAATGATAACCAAAGGGAAGCACTTAGCCCCCCCTGTACGAGATCACCTATGCAATCATTAGCCATGAAAAATATATCATATTGAGAGCAACGGGGAGTTCGCAGCCATCTAAATAATGCATGTCACACTACCGAGTACAAAATATATAACAGACATAAGTGAAAGAAATCAAGTTATCCAAAGTCCACATCAGTCCTAGGGTTACAATATATACGTGGCTGATGAGGCCCCGCCCTCCAAGGCACGTACTTGAAACTATCTAGTGAACCTTCTACCTATGTAGGGAATTTTCCACTAAGGACTCTGATAAAGCATCATCTAATGCTAGCATTAAGGGGGATGTGTCATACCAGTCAATAGCCAAATAAAATGAAACCACCAGCAGTCAGAGGGGGAGAGTGTGGAGAGTAATGCTTTCTGCCGAGACCTTGAGAGGGCGACATCAAAAACAACCATCCGGCGGCCGCTGCCATTAGGAGAGCACACGCAACATTTACAACGTGCCTAACGCGGGTCCTAGTTAATGAAAAACAGGTGCGACCTTAGTTATTCTTAAACGAGCTTCGGTTCATCTAAAAAACGCTCTGATAAAAGGGAATCATCAGAAAGAAAAAAAAGAAAGGTTTAATAAAACACAAAGTTCCAAACTCAGACATGATCCCCAAAGTTTGCTGCTGTCTGATGTTGGGGAAGACAGAGGAGCAGGAGGGGAGGGATGCTTCAAACACCTGACTTGAATTTCAATGCTGTCTGCTCTACAGTCTGCCCTCAGCTCTGCTGTGTTTGGCAGACTAAAAGAAAGACTACAAGACTCACTAAAGATGACACTTTGGCCTGCTTGCTGAGCTTCCACAGAGGAACAGCAAACTTTTCTCCAGTATTTCCTCCCTTAATTTACATGGAAAGAGAAGCTGTTTCTCCCACACACCCCTAAGGTCCCACTGTGAAGACAGCTGCCTTATTTGCTTTTCAGCAAATTAAAAGTTAAAATAGCTCCACTGTCAGAGGCAGCAACAGCAATTGAGAGACTTGTAAAAGAGCTTCCTATCTTTGCGGCCGTGTTCTGTCTCCACGGGGTCACCGTTGCCTTTTGACTTCAACAGAGTCTCTCCCAGGGAAGAAAGGATACCTTCTTTCACCACCTCGTCATGCAGCTGTCTGCTGCCTCCCTGGCTGACAAAGATTAAGACAAAATGCCCCTTAGTTCCTCATACACTGACTTTGTTTGTGCTTAGTTATTTGAGACCGAGTCCCTATGTAGTTCAGGCTGGCCTTGAACTCTATGTAGCCCAGGCTGGACTGGACTTGAGGCAGTCCTCCTGCCTCAGCCTCAGAAGTGCTGGCATCTCATGCCCAGCTCTTATACACTGAAACTTCTACTTTTATAGTCTCATTCTGCTAATTCCCACCCTTCTGTACCCACTAGTAATTAATAAGTAAAAATTAAAAGCAAAACTAAATTTAGGTCACTCTCCAGGTTGGCCAAAAGTAAAATATCTCCGGCATATTTTAAAAAAGAGTTGAACATGAGGATCTGTCAAATGAGAATGAGGCCTCAGATCACGAGTCAGATATAATAAAACTACTAGAAAATAAAGATATACACCGAAAAACCACCAAAGGAAATACCAGATAGATTCTGTCAGGCTTTTAAGTTTGGTTTGCACTTTCTTTTTCCAATGAGACCAAATTCTCTCTCAACAATAAAGACAGAGTAGTGAATTCTGACAACATTTTAAAGCCATAGTTTTTAAATTTTAACCTTATTAATTTTGGTCTAGAGACTTCTCATCTGTGTTTTTATTAGATACTTTACAGGATTTTGATTCATGCAAATGAGCTAAGATGCTTTCTTAAGCAAAGCTTGCATTCAGAAAGAAAACTAAAATGCAAAGCCTGGAAAAATCCAAAGGAAGAATGATAGGATTGGGTTCTTAACTCTTACGCACTATCATTTTCCCAAATTTATCACACCCACTTCCTAAAGCTGACCCTTCAGTCAAAAATCTTTTACATGAGCAAAAGCATAGTACTAAATAGAATATAAATAACTATACTATTTATAATTTTAATATTATCGGTATCTTCTAGAGGCTATTAAAACTGTTTTCTCTCTTTCCTATTTTTAAAGAAGTTACAAAAGAGTATCGTCCCAAAAATTCATTCTCAGTCCCAGAGTTTGTTCCCAAACAGCAAAAACTAAAATAAAATAATTCTTTTATTCACTGCCTTTTCATGTCCTTTTTTTAGCCCATACTTTGTGATTCAGTTCAGTATGTAAGTTTTTATCATGAGTGCACAATTTCTAATGTGTAACTAATTAAATTGTTTAGGAATGCGAAGTCCATGTCATAATAATTGAAGATAGTTTGTTAAATCAACCAAGAAAGACATTTAAAATCATGGGTCGGGATGCTAAAAACCTCCAATTAGTAAAACTTCTAAGAGTAGCAAAATTAGTACTATTGCCAGGCACATTAATTGTGTAATTAGGTTTAATATCCACAACCAAACTGTGCTGTGTACTTATATTCCCACTTTGCAGGAAGGCAAAGAACACTGCGCAGGGTCACGTGGCTGGGAAATTATCGAGCCAGCCTTTAACTCAGAGTCAGCCACAAGCCGAAGCTCATACTTTCAATCATTACTTAATAGTCTCAGACGTATCTACACAAGGTGTCGTTATTATAATTGTCCAGTTTTCTTTTCATGGTATAATTCCTAACCATAAGGGTTCCCAAAGATTTCTCCAAAAATGTTAATTTTTATTTGCAATTTTTGTCATAGTTCTTATGTGGGTCATAACCTAACTCAAGAGTTCCATTTAAACTAAACAAGGGTTGATGTATTTATGGATTCATTGACATATTGTATGATTTTGGTCATATAGGTCAAGACCAATTTCTAAAACTAATACTTTTCTTTCTTAAATATTTGCTCAAAATATTGACCTTCTTTGACAATTTCTTCTCTATAACTTGGCTGTTTTTCTATTTCTACTTTAATTCTAAACCTACAACAGAAAGCTTATACTAACCAAACCTTATCAAATTGAAAACAACCAAGAATCACCTCCCATCTGCACGGAAACTGTCCCTCCCTGGTCCCCATTTTCCAAGTTGATGTGTCAGATCATCTTCATAGTGCTGCAGGAGGCCAGTATGTAATGCTGTCCTGACGTTTTTTCTATTTATGACAGCATGTTTCAAGAGCTATGATGAAATGTTTACAGTTCATAACTTTCTAGCCTTGGATCAGGCCCTGCTGCAGTGCAATCTCCATTTAGCCCTTGTTAGCAGAGGCCATTGTATCTATACTGAACCATACAGAATCTACAATGCCAGGGTCAAATTGAAGACCATAAACCCAGAGGCACAAAAATATAACTTTTTGCATATTTATAGTTCTTCAACTCAGTGAAGGAATTGACATTTAAAGATCCATCCCCCTCCCAACCCTCACACCTACCCTCACCTGTCCTCCCCAGTCTGGCCCCACAGGGCTGGCTGATTGCCATCACAGGGAGAGATTTGAACTGTACCAAGGCATGGGAAGTAAAGTACAAAGCGCAGCATCAAACTCCATTTATCTGCCCGGGTGCCCACTCAAACACGCAGCGTCCTTCCTCATCCTTGGTCACTGGCCTAAGCAGCTGATTCCCCGCTGGGTCTACCTGGCTCGCTGCTAATAATCATCTGACTCCGTCCTATCTGTGATCCAATAGAGAGACACAAGGCTATAATGGAGTAGTAAGGGAAGAGGAAGTAATCACTGAATAACATAGGAAAATAACACATTCAAATAAAATGTAAATTACTTCTTTAGGCTACTACTGAAAAAACACACAAATAATTCATCAGACTTTCACAAAACTTGAAAGGGTATGGCTTGGGATTCGCCGACTCTTTGTACGTACGGTGTGGCTTACCTGAATTTCACTGTGAGGGAGCTGAGAAGTTTCTCAAAAGAGACAGGCAGCCATCCCTAGAACAGCTGACAGCGAGAGAGGCCTGAAGTCCACGTGGCCACAGCTGGAGGAAGTGCACCTCAGGCATTAAGGAGTCCTTGGGGACAGCGGAAGCGCAGTGGCTCCAGATCCGCAACTGCCACAGAGACGCCTGCTTGTCATTATAGGGAGTTTTTTGCAATTAAGCCACTCTGATGTGCTTAACTCCATACAACATGAAAAGGAGCAGCAACGGGGAATTGTTACCTTCCTTACCAGCAGTTCACTCTTTCAGACTACTGAAGCGGAAACCTTTTGTCCTCGCTAAAAATGACAGATTTGGGGATAATGGTATTTGCCATTTTAATATCTTATTTTTCCTCTCATTTGGGGTTCTTGGTACTTTCTCCTCCACATTGTGGGATACAGACTGCAAGCATTACTGCTGCCCCCTCACCTGAAACAGGGCTTAGGAAATAGTAGCACTCACTATGAGAGGTGGGTCACGGGAACCAGAGTCATAGAACAGGGTGCTACGAAGAGCTGAACTGCGCCCACTTCAAAACTGGTACATGGAAGTTCAAAGGCCTCGTGCCTCACTGTGTGACTGTGTTTGGAAATAAAGTCCTTAAAGTGGTAACTAGTTCACATGTAGCTCCGGAGGTCAAGCCCTAATCCAGCAGAACCAGACGTCCGTGTAAGAAGAGAGGTGTGCAGACAGAGAGGACTGTGCGAATATGGGAGAGCAAGGCTGTCTTCAAGCCAAGGACAGAGACCTCAGAAGAAACCAAGTCTACCAGCACCTCAACCTTGGACTTCTAGGCCCCAGAATACAGACAAATTTCTGGTTTTCAATACCACCAATCTTTAGCCTTTGCTGTTGACCCCTAGCAAAAACAATACAGATGGGAATAAACAGGTTTCATTACAAATTAGCATTTCTATTTTTAAAGGCTACCTGTTGGTTTTGTAAGCTAAAATTCCTATTTTTTCTTGATTTGCTCTCATGTTTGTTTGGATCTTTTTGCATATTTCTATAGCATTATACTTCAAACAGATAGTAGGTTTAATTTTGCTATTCTAGGATGCTTCCAATTTTGTTTTCATAACTATAAAAAGCTGTGTATTTTAGAAAATGTATGTTAGGATCTTGGATATTTAAATCTGAAATTCTACTAATGACCCACCCTATTCAGCCAAGACTCCATATGTTTTTAACAAGTGTTTAATTATTTAAATGTTTTAAATATGAGTTTCAAAATATTTATATGAAAGCCTGGTTTAGGATACTTCTTTAGTTCTTTTCATTGGAAAGTAGATACAACACAATTAAAATGTGTACCCAGAGTCCCATATTTCTTTTTTAATGTGATAGTTATATAACCTGGGAATGAACTTTTTCAAAATGCAGTTGATACGTAACTTTAAAATATATTGACAAACTATAATTTTGGAACTTACTTGTTGATCAGTATTTTACTAATAGTCATCCACACTTGTAAATACTAGACTTTAAATATTTGGCTAATGTATTATATCTTATTTTAAATATACAAGTTCATTAATCCACTTGCCTGCTTGATGTTATTTTGCTTGTTTTCCAGGTTTCTTCCTAGAATAGCACTGATAGGAATATCTTTATGCATGTGTCTGTTGTAAATAAGTTGGATAGAGAATTAAGAGCAGAATTTCTAGGTTGTAGGGTATATGAGTAGTCAGTTTTTTCCAAAGTGTTCAATGATTTTCCAAAATTATTGAACCACTTGCACCCTGACCAGCAAGAACATGCATTGACTTTGCATCTACTCCATTAATTGCTATTTTCTGCCTTTTAAATTGTCATCAAAGGAAGACTATAAAATCGGACTGTATTATTGTCTTTGTTTGTATTTCCTTGATCACTGATGAGTGTGATGTGACACATCAAACCTCTTCATCTATTATTCGTTGGTCTCAGTGTCTTCTGTGAAATGTCTATTAATGACGTTCACCCATTGTTCTTACTGATGCATAAGAAATTATTTTCATGCTGTTGACACCAATTCTTGCCAGTTTCTTAAGGCTGTGAAAATCTAGGTTGTAACAGCTTTTTTAATTTTAAGTGATCTCTTGAACTAAAGTTCTTAATATAATAAAATTTATGTCTTGTCTTTTATAGTCAACATGTTTTATGTCTTGAAGAATGTTTTCATAGTTCTATGTCAAAAATAAATTTATATTTTCTTCTCAGGGTTTAAATTTGCTTTTGACATTTAAATCCTTAAATCATCTTCAGATACTTAATATATAGTGTGAGGGGAAGATCTAGCTCATATTTTTCTTGACATTTAATGAATAATTTATTCTTCAAGTATTGCTCTGTAACAACAGGAAATTGCTATTATATCACTAAAAACTACCTCAAATTGTAATATTTAAATAAAATGCTAATTGCTTATATAACGTTTTTCTACATGAAACAAAATCTTGCACAGTGGGAATTCAGGTTGCTAATTCTATGAAATAAGGCAGGAATCCTTATAAAAACAAGATAATCATAAAGGCAATTTCTCTGACAACTGAGCATCTACAACCCCCTCCTCAAAGCACTTTTAGAAATCTGTTTCACTGAAACACATACACAAATTCACACACACCACATACACACACACACACACACTTGCCATACACAGAAAGCAACGTGGAAAGGACATGGACAGATATCACTGCTCCAGATACCAGCCTCTATTTCCATTCCTTGCATCCTAGTGTGACCTAATTTCTTTTATAATCATTTTTATATTAGTTACTTTGGATGCCACTGTAAAATGAAATATAAAAAACCACTACCTTCTGGATAAGCGGGTCACAAATGAGGAAATGGCACATCAAAAAGTAAATAAAACGTCAGACAGCCCTATTCAAAGGAATGTGGATTTCCTTTTCTTCATCATCCTATTCCTCTGCATCTCTGTAAAAGTAAAGGAGTTTAACGTCCAGTTCATTTAATAAATATTTACTATGGGCAAAACATTATATTAAATATTATAGAGAACAAAAATGTACTCTGTAGTATAACAAGGAAGCCATAAGGACCAACTATGACAAATTATATAAAGGGAATACCCACAAATGTTGACAATTATATTTGCAATTATATTTTGCAGTTATTATATTTTCAATTATATTTGCAATTATTAAGCACCGAACACAATATGGCATTGTACATTTCAGTGGTCTCATTAAACAGCCATTGTTTCTTCTTAAAGAGTTCAGTTTGTAATTTTATGATGTAGGAAGTTTTAAACAGAAATAGTCAACCTTCAGCTGGGCATGGCATTCAGGAGGCTGAGGCAGGAGGATCATGAGTTTGTGGTCAGCCTGGGCTGCACAGTGAAAGCCTGTCTCAAAGAAAGCAAAGCAAAGACAAGACAAGACACGGGGGAGGTAGACACAGAGAAAAGGAGAGAACCAATCTTTTTAAAGTTTGTTAGGCAAAGCCCACTTTTAGGTTGCGGTAGTAAACACTGGCATAGAAAATGTTGGGCACGACCAGTACATTTGGTGGAGGCTCCTCTCCCTCTCCCTTCCTGCAGTTGGTGCAGCCAGCGCCATTCCAGCCTGTTCCTTTACTTCGACTTAGGTGTTCAGCTAACCCAGTAGCATGAGTTCTGCATGAAGTTATGAAAAGCAGTGATGCCCACCGCAGGCTTAGCACTTTCCAGTTTTCCCTTCTGATCTGTTTTCTGCACTCTTGCTGCCTTTGCTCAGACCCCCCGCTGGAGCAGCCCATCCAGAGCTTCCTTTTCCAATGGGCGCACGGTGAGCACCACAAACCACTCCAAGTGGGTGTCTCTCTTCTCATCCCTCCTCAGCACCTCAAGGTCCTGCTCAGCTTCCCACCCGGGATGAACCACTGTGCATCTTCCAATGCAATCCCTAGCTAATCTCAGGGACTAACATGCGCCCATATGAGAAATTTAGAGGCATCTCGTCCTTGCAGAAGTAACTATCACCACAGGCTTTCAAGTCAGATATATAATAAATATAATGCCACAAAAATCAAAAGAAAATCTTTTGCATTTGTGGACAAGATACCCTAGGTCAAATTCGAAGTCCATGATAATTTGCGTGTGACACTGAGTTAACTAACCCTACAATACTCAATGATTAACCCTACTAATCAGGAGAAATAACAACGATTTCATGTTAAGGTATGAGAGAGTATTTTTATACTCCAAAGTAATCTAAAATGCATTTCATGTTATGGTAATGACAGACCACATGGCAAATGTTTAATTACACATTTCTTAAAACATTCTGTAGTAAAGCGTGCTTCACCTATGCTAGGGACAGGACTGCCCTCAAATTTCTGGGAAAAGACAGAGAGAATATTCAAAATCAGGCCTTCTTTCTGTCATTGGCCTATTTATTTGAAACAAGAGTGAATGCCAGCCACAGGAGACAGAAGTGACTAAAACAGCCACGACAACCACCACCACCCTCAAGTTTATACTCCACACGTGACTCAAAGCAGCTGGAAACATGGGGGCACAGCAAAGATATCAGGGCCACTGAACTCCCAGGGGAGCATCGCTATCACCAACACGAATGTCCCCTTTGTTTTCTGCTGAGACAAGGAGGCCGTGCTGTCTGATCTACTTCAATAAATCAACACGTGAGCCCAGCATAATCTTAAACCATACGATCTGCTGCACCATTTTCAACTAACAAAAGACAGAGCAGGTTAGGTGAGACCAAGCTTTTCATCACTGAAAACCTAGTGGAATATTTCTACACATCCAACAGTAAAACAGTGCTTTGGGTTAGATCAACACTTCAGCACTTCAAAAGTAACAACTATCCCGGAGGTCTCACGAGGCTCGGGCCATTCTCTTAGGCAGATGACATTTTATCTCATTTGACCACCACATTTCCTTATTCGCGGTAGCACTGTCTTCCTGCCGTCCCAAGCCTGAGATACACGGCTATTTCAAGTCTAGGGTGCTTCACTCTACAGTCTACTCTACCCACCGAGCTCACTGCCTGTCGGTAGCTTCTCAGTGCAGTGATTGATACTATAACACACAAAGGGTCAAGGACCACTGGTCTACGTAACTCCAGTCACACCAGGATTCCTTCTAGGAGTCCGAGTGGGTGCAGGGGACGCTATTCAAGCGGGTTGAAAGCAAACAGCATCCGCCAACGCACGCAGCAGCACGCGAACTGCGGAATCCCGCCTGGCGTGGCTGCAGCTCTACCGTGTACCAGACACTCACGCCTCGCACGGTGTTGCTCTCCACAGGCAAAGCTGTCCACCACGCCGCTCTCCCTCGCCTCGCCACTCCTCTCCTCTCCTCTCTGTTCTCCTTACAAGCTTACAACCAGCGGTCATTTAGCCCGTCATGCTTTTTGTTTTAAAAGTAAAAGAACGAAAACATATTAACAAACAGACAGCCATTGGCAAAGTAGCACAAGAATAGTACAAGCAATACTGAATGACAGACAAGGTGACGGGGCATTAACGATAGTTGTTGTTTCACATATTGACAACTTCAAAGTGGTCACTCAGGAAAGCAAATACAGACTGGCAGGATTGATCAAATAATGAACCATGAGCTGTTCCTTTCAGTAAAGCGGTGGAAGTCAGTAGAACAACTGTGTTAGCCATTCTGCATATACATATATATGTCATTTTCCCCTTCCTTCTCTTCTTTTCCCTCACCCCACTAGCTCTTTACTTTTGAGCAATTTCCTTTCGTTTCACAATGTCTATCATACTTCCTAATTTTTATTCGCTCTTTCATGTTCTTACACTAGTGAGACAATACGTTCCTTAGTGAAATAAATCAGCACCTATTATTCTTAAAGCCTTGCCGTGTTTTTCCAGCTATAAGGGTCTGCAGGTCTCTCTTCTGAAGCACCACTTGAGGCACCCCTCGCGAGCACTTCAAACTGCTCCTTGGCATTGCATTACGTCACGTTCTGTGCTTTGCCAAACACATTATTTATCCCACTGTGTGTAAGTTCGTGGAGAACAAGAGGTCTGATCTCCCTCCCTCTGCACATCGCGTCACACCCCCCACCCCCGCTACACACGCACATACATCACACGGTACTTAAAGTTCAGTGAGTACTGTTTGGACAGGTGGAGGACTAACTGATTATTCTATTCGGTAAACATTTGCCTAACCCTAAACAGCCTGCAGGAGTCCCTGCTCAGACACAGATGCACACACCGTGTGTGAGCCTGAAAGGTAATACACTGAGTTGAGAATTAAAATAATAATAAGAAAAAAAAAACAGCTTTTGCTGGAGAATCACCTGGAACATAAAATTCACAAGAAATAGAAATGCCTGTGGATTCAATCTGCAAGTTTTAAAGGGAGAACTGGCTAACTGGAAAAGTCAGAGAAAAAGAGGGGCTTTGTGTGTTTAAAGTACCTTCTCCAGATCTGAAAATCAAATCCTTCTCTCCATCAGCTCTGTGATTTTCCTTCAGAAGTAATATGCCTTCCACAGTTCAAGTGTATCTTAAAATTCTCATAGCCAGAACCTTCTACTTTATTTCTTTCTTCTGCTCTCTAACACAGGGTTTTGCCCTTCCTGTTCAGCTCTCCCTCACCACCATCCCCCATGATTTTTCGCCAAAGAATTACCAGTTCAGGCATCAAACAGCTCCCGAGGTTTGTTCGTGAACTTGGGCTCCCTCTGCCGGGTCTGAAGCAGTACAACATGCTTCTTTGTAGAACTGGAGGTGATGGAACCCTTTCCCCACAGTTTTCTCCTGTTTAGTCTAAAATGTAAAATCACACCAGGGAAACTACAACACTTTGAAAGCAGAAAAGATTCAGGACCTGGAATGTAATGATAAATCAAGATAAATGATAAATTAAGCTGGGTTTTTTTTAAGAAAATACTATGCGAATCAATATTTTTGCCCCTGCTTATTTCTATAGGTAGTGGAACAGCAGAATTCGGCAGGGAATTGCGAAGATTGCTGAGATGATGATATAAAACTGTTAACAAGGAAACAGCTACGAGGAGTAAGAGCTGGTTTGTGTAGGTGTTTTCCTGAAGTTAATGCAGATAAATATGACTTCGAGCCATGTAAACCCTTCAAGCAAATTCTCCCAAAGATACAGAAGTAGCTACCCAATAAAACTAAAGAAATGCAAATCAAAGGTGTTGATACCACCACTAAAATATGCTAGCAAGCCAGACACTATAGAACATATTCAGTTTCCATAGTCACGCGGACACACACATCCAGCATAGTACACCCCACATCCATTATGTAGAAATGTAACTTATATGATACCCAAGTGGAAATGACAGATATTGCTTCCTTGTAAAAGGAAATGTTATTTCTCATTTAATTGAGTTGGCGCTTATGTTTTTAAAATGATTGAATTAACCTAAAACAAGCCATCGAAGCAGGGAAGAAAATGAAAATATATTTAAGATCTTCAAGATCTGGAAGTCATATATTAGGGTCTATAATTTTTTCCTTAAGGTAGACTGGTTTTCTGCCATAAACATACCTAAGTCAGTCCCAGCGTGATCTTATGAAATCAAGAAATTCTCAAATACTCCATGGCCTAGAAATGCAGAACCTGGGCATCTCCCTTCAGTGCCCAGTATGGCAGAACTGTATTTACTGATGTAGCCAATTTCCTTTCTCTTCTGCACTAATAATTAGCTGCCACAGAGAGCTAACCAAAATGCCAGCTCAGGACCAGATACTTCATTTGATATTTACAGTGCAAAATGCAGATGTCTTTGTTCAAAAGTATAAAGAACCTCACTCAAGATACCAACAGTAGAGCAGGAAATCAACCAAGTAAACCCTCCTAAGCCCCTCTCAGCACAGGACCCTGTGTGGCCCTGTGCAGGTCAGCCACCCTCCAAGCTGGCCCTGCTGCACTCCTAGGTTATTTGGAGGTTAGCACAATAATCTCCATCCCCAATATTCGCAAAGATACTGACCTCCTCTTAGCATCCTCAAAGAATTTCTTTGTGAGAGTGAAATCATTACCAAAACACTATGGCTCGACTTAATTCTCCATATTCACACTGGCGTTTGTTAATAGCACGTTTGTGTCCTGTCTATTCAAGTTTGGTTTTGGAAACAGAGCATATTGTTAGAGAAGGCACTGTAACTCATGCAGATTTTTAAAACTTTATTTTCCATGAAGAATTAGATGACATAAAGGTTTAAAAATGCGACTTCTAAAGTCAAACTGCCTGGTCTTAAATCCTGTCTCCACCACTGACCACCAGCACACCCTTGAACAAGATACTTACACCTTCTGTTTAAGTCTGTCTTTAACTTTTCTGAGTCTCATGTCTAATAGCAGATAATATTAGTAGTTTTCAGACAATATATGCAATTACAGTACTTGGCACATAGTAAGAGTTGAATTTAGTATCATTATATGAGGGGAATTTCCAGCTATATTACTCTAGAAATACATGGAAAAATAGCTGGTTGACCATAGGAAACCTGGAATTTAAAATCCAGTTGTACAAAACTGGGCAAGTTGGTGCACAGCTGTCATCCCAGCACTCCGGAGGCTGAGGCAGGAGAATCACCATGATTTTGCAATCAGCCCAGGCTATGTAAATGAGTTCATTGCCAGCCTCCACTACCTAATGAGACCCTACCTCAAAAAAAATTATTTTTTAAAATCCATTTTTGCTCATTATAGTTTTGATGTATTATTTTACATAAAATAATATTTTCTATGGCTTCCCACGTTCTCCATATTTTAAAGGTCTTCACTTTATGTATCCAGGTACATGTGTACACCAATTCTCTAATCTGTGATAACTATGACATTAGATATGAATGGAAAGATGGAAAGAATTAAATGTCGGTTCTAAACAACCTCACCAACAGAATGAAGTGAGTAATTTTAGTACAATGCACTGCATTCAAGAACTACTGGAAAACTATTCTCTGGGTATGTCTCCCACTTCCATATTGTTCAACAGAAGGCATTAACCAATATTTTGTTTCGGAGTAGCTTTCAGGAAGATTTGCGCAACTGCCTTAAAAGGTAGAGACCTTGCCTCTCTTGGTGGAGCCTCATCAGGATACCAAAGGTAATGTGTTCTTGCAAGGCCAAGTCGGAGCAGTCTGCTAGTAGCGCCCTTTAAAAAAAAAAAATGAGTTATCCAAAAAGCTTGAGATGCCTCCATTGTGTCCCAAGCCAACTGCATGTGCATCCGTAGAGGAAAGTGAGTGTTCCGTGCAGAGGAAACAAAGGCAGGAAACAGCGCATGAGAACGAGTACAGGTAACAATGAATTAGTGCTGACAAGACAGATTTGAGACAGGAACCGGAAACTACGAGACAGGGAACATGAAAGCACGTAAGCTGGAAGACCTCACATGCCAAGCAGAAACTTACTTGACAATGCCTTTTTGGCTGAGAAACGTACACCACTGTGGCTCTGGAAACTTTATGCTGGTTTTTGCATGAGTCTCTTTTCACTAGAGCAATCTTTTTCTCTCAAAAGTAAATCCATTAAATAAACACACCCTAAAACATAATAATAGTACTTTTGTGAATTCAGGGAGCCACACCCACAGATGTACTTGACAGCAGCTTATGGAATACTTTGGAATTAGCCACTGTATTTGGACAAACCCAGTTTTTTTTTGAGTGAGACAAAGAGAAAGTAGAATCTATTGTTTACATGCATTTGCTAGTTTCATGATGAGTTCACGCATTTTATATGGCTCAAGTTTAGCACATATTTTGCCCTACTGCTGTCCTGTCAGTTATATGGTGACGGTTGAGTACAAGACAATCATAGCTTGAAAAGGTGGAAGAAGTGGTAACGAAACTGAGGTACAAAGATTGCACTTGGCAAAGAAGAATTCCATAGCACGACACTGTCATCAAATACATCATTACTGGCAACAACTCGCTTTTCTTCCTTTTGCAGACACAACAAGCCTTTATTTTATGTAGAAATTAGATTCCTTTACTTCAAATTTTTTGCATATTATTTATATAATCCATTTCATTATTGAATTGCTACCCTTCTCTACCTGTGAAGTTCGTTTAGATCTTAAGTAAGGATGAACTCCATTAGAATTTTTCTCATTAGAATTAATGGGATTTTATTATTAACTTTTAGGTTTGGGCTTAGAAACAGGTTTTTCAAAAATGAATTAAAGTCATTAAATGGGAGAGAGGTGTAGTTTGAATTTTGTGATAGGTTTTGAAAAGGCAATGAAAGTTTCAAAAAGACAACGGGTTCTCTGAGCTATAGTCACTGGTTCTGAGCCATTGGTCCCTCGTCAGAACGCCTGAGGGCAAAACCTCACTCCACTACATATTAGATGCCATCGAGAGAAAGTGTTTGCTTATGCCTGTTTTCTAGCCTATGCCAGGCGTGGTGGTGCACACCTATAATCCCAGCACTCGGGAGGCTGAGGCAGGAGGATCGTTGTGAGTTTGAGACCAGCCTGGGCTACAAAGTGAGCTCAAGGCCAGCCTGCACTGCATAGCGAGACCCTGTCTCAAAAAGATCAAAAGACAAAAGTTTTCTAGCCTATAAAATAAAAGTAATAATATTCTGATATCACATTGCTGTGAAAATTGAAATATTTACTATATATTAAGGGCTCAAAAGGATACTAAGTACACGGTAAATATCACCCGCAAATGTGTTTATTCTCTTCACATTTGCGGGTTTTGCAGCTCACTCTGACCGCAATGGGGTGACGGATTTGAGGGTACCAAGAATGATAAGAAAAACACCCACAGGGTACAATAAAGGCAAAAAAAAAAAAAAAGATAGAAAGTAATAAACAAACATCTGGCCAAAAACAATATGCTGTGTTTTGGACATGTTCAGATGAAAGCGCCGGAGTGACATTTTTTTTCTCTCTCTCAGCAGTTTGTTTAGGTCAATTTTATCCCTGCCTTCTAGGATCACAAAAAGACATAAAGTTAAATTAAGAATATCCTTTGAAACAGATACTGAAAAATATATAAGCTCAAGAATTTTCATTGTTTATTCGATGTTAATCTATTCAGAGGAATGCTCCTAGGAGCCACAGACTTGTTATTGTGAACGGTGACAAAAATCAATGCGGTTTGTGCACTCATATAATTCATTTCCTTGGAAACCGACAGATTATTAAATGAACATAAATGAAGTTTTTGTTTACCCTACCTTTTCCGAAGCTAATTATTCCAAACACTGAGCGGTGAGCATCTCTACCAGAAATGCTTAAAAACAAGCAAGTCCAGGTAAAGAGCAAGAGTTCATCACACAGGCAAGTGATGCATTTTGCTCTTTCGTGCGTGGTTTACCCTCTTTGCCACTGAGAATACTGTTCTCTTCACACCTCTCTCTCTTCTATCGCCCCTGCCCCGGTCCACTTTCTGTCCCGCCCACCTCTGCCTTCGCTGACCCCACAGCTCCTCCTAAAGTTGCTCAGGATGACAGGGACTATTCCTCCCTTACGTTTATGTCCCTTGCTCCCAGAATCACAGGGCACACATTAGGTATTTAAGGTGTAGTTAGTAAAAAAGAAATCAGTGATCACATAAACCCACCTCTGGAAGATAAGCTCCTTAATAACTTCATAACTGCAAGAGTAGATCTGGGCATAAAATCGGGGCCACACAATGGGCAGTTTCTAGTAAGTGTCTATAGTTGTAAATATCAGATATTACAGCTGAATCCCTGGGTGCAACAGGTTACTACAGACACAAATTAATTTCAGTTTCGTGCCTTAAACTTTTATTATTTTCCAAATAATCTTGTGCACAACACCATAAAAATAATCTATCTTGTTTACTGCCCTTGTCCAAATGTGATCCAGACAGCCGTCAATAAATACTCAACTCACAAACTAACAAAGAAACACAGGTTTCTTCAGTTTCTCTACCCAGCAAGTACTTTCCTGTTTTCTTAGCTTATGCACAAAAAATATTATTTATCCAAATGATACAAAGAAACATATTCTTTTCGAGGTCCTCCCCATAACCTAAAAATAAAAATCTACAGTATTTTAACAGCAGCTGCGCTGACAGAAGTCCTCTTCCAGGACCATGCCACTTATTTTTTTAAAGTAAATTAAAAACTCATTAACAGAGACCAAGCTATATTTCAACTCTATTGTAATGTGAAAAGTAAATAACTGTCTCCATAAGAAAGAAGTAAGCAGCTATTGTAGTTCAAGTAACTGTTATGACATACAAGATAATGGGTCCCCTCAGCTCACCCTGCCATCACATGACACCTCTATCCATCCAACACCAAAGAATCTTCATAAACCTACGCTTCCTCAATCCACCAACACAGTGGTAATTGGAGGTGCTAAAGTCATCGAAACACTGTAAATAGAAGCGTTCACCTAAGTCTGATAAAAAAAGTTGACTGTCATTCTATATCTTAATTGAACTTTGCTGAATTCGCATCTGATTGTTTTTAAAAAGTTCCAACCTACAGAGCAGTTTCTCAAACTCAGACCCGTGGACCTTTGAGACCAGACAATTCTGCTTGTGGAGGACGATTCTGCTTGTTCTGCCTTTATGCTTATGCCCCTTGCTCCCATAATACCTTGGCACATAGTAGGTATTTAATGTGCAGTTAGTAAAATCGGAATCATTGACCACATAAACCCACTTCCTGAGGATAAGCTTCTTCATAGCTTTGTACCTGTGGACTGCCCTGTGCACTGGATGACGCTTGCGGACATCCCTGGATGGTGCCCACTCAATACTAGTAAGACTGCTCTTTTCCACACTCCAAGCAATCAAAAACGGCTTACAGCATGGCCAGACGTCCCCTAAGGTCCAAAACTGCCCCCAGTTGAGAAAGAACCACAGCTGTAAAGGGCACAGTGCACAGCAAGTACTGAGGGAGCCAGAACCCTCTAATAGTCCAGTTCCCAACCGCTCTAGATAGGTGAGAAATTTCTGTGTTGTGATTTAGTAACACCCCATTAAATAGTGTACCTGATTGACTCATAAATCCCATGTCCCGGTGCTAATGGATGAAACACTTACCCTATTCATGAACTTCTCTTCTTGTATTTTAGCAGCTATTTTTAACAGTAAATTTGGAGACAAATGGGAATTCTGGTGATAAAGAGCCTCCAGTTCCCCGGTGGCCAGGCGCCCGAGGGACTTCATACATGGTGGCCCGTTAGCATTTTCCTTTACTCTCAGTAAACAAGGTAATTCACAGCTTTCAGCTGCTATCAGGAGGCTTTCGGAGCTTCTCCCATGGTTGCTGAGGCTGACACAAAGGAGCAAGTTTTGCAGAGGAAGAAAAACATGACACGTAGCTTAAAATGAAAGGGACGAAAATAAGACACACATTTCAAGCGGAGAAGGAATAAGTGAATCCATGAAGTAAAACTGCAAATAATGTAAACCAAGTTTGTAACATTTTTACCGGTTATTTAACCCCCTCCCCAGGATATGCCACTGGAGGGAAACGAGTGAGAAGCAGAGCTCCTTCTCACACTTGGGGAGATGGTGTTTCCATGTGTTCATCATTTTGCTTCTTTTGACACTTTCTGAGCCACTGGACCCTGCCTGCCGCTTAAGGGACATGCACTGTGCTAGGGACCTTCACAGAGGCTGAGAGCATTTCCACACACAGATCTGTGTTACACATTCCACATCATGATCTCCTCTAGGTTCACTTAAAATTCACTGACCCATACTTGATCTTCTTTAAATGCTCATATTTTAAAAACACAGTATGTGTTCTTTGACGGCGACATATCTATTTACAGTTGAAAGCTAAAAATGCAGGAAGGAAGAGGCAAGAAAACAGTCCTTTGGGTACCACTGTATTCCAGTGTAAAAAGGTTCTTTCTGAACAAGCAGTAAAAAGCACGTCAGTCATGGATGGCAAACAGAGAACCTGACAAGTAATACGCATCAACAAATTGCTTAACAAAATGTTAGCTACTGATTACAATATTGATGCAGAAATGGAAAAAGCCAGCTGACATGAAACAACGTGTTGAAACTGAAAACCACACTGATGAAAAGGGACACTGCTGTGTAGCTCACTGGCTTCCCTGGAAAGAGTGGCACTTACACAGCAATGCAGAACCGTGCACTGTGGTTTACCAGTCAGTAGAAGTTTAGGCCACAAAAGAGACAAATTTCGCACATTCTATGCCTTTAAGCTCACCGAGCAGCAAGTGCTAGTTCCTTTTCCTTTAGAAGGGATTGCTATGTAAATCATTTATTTTAATAAAATTTAGAAAGCCCAGTAAGTGAACAGCTTGGGGAGTGTTACCGAAGTAGTGCTCCATGCATCTCTTTGTAAAATTCAAATGACGCTCCAGTGTTCTAGAACACCCCAGCAAGCTGCTAACGCCGTGCCTAGAGCCACTTTTAAATACTGGCCATATGTGCCCTGTACCAGATACATTATGACCAGGCAAAAAGAACACATTTTTTTGTTTTTTAATTTGATTCCAGGCACAGATAAAGGGTTCGCTTGAGTGCGAATTTTGTGGCAGTAGGAAAGAAATCTATTGCCACTATCTAAAACAGGCATTTTCAAGTGTTCTATCTATTTAAACCTTGCTTCACAGGAATTAGATATGTTTGTACAACTTCGCTCTCAGTTATTACCTCACTGCTCAGGCTTGTACATAAATCAAGCCCCTGCCTTCCATTTTTGCTTGTGCTACTTTCCACTTCTGCCCTTCGATCATTTTTGTGCTGATTCTCTTAACTAACAATTAGTATTTCATACATATTTTTCCCTTCCTTCTTTTACACAAGATAGTGAAGGGTAAGTATACGACTAATTTCTATTGGCTTATGGAAATGAACAGTAAGTGTTTAATTGTTTGATCAACCTTACACGCCCAGATCTGGTTATCTGGGTAACCATTTTGAAGATAACGATACGTAATACAACAACCATTGTTAACTTCCTACCACCTTGTCTTGAAATGCTGTATGTTTTTGTTTTTATGTTGTTTTCTTTATGTCTTTGTTTCTGCTACTTTGTTCTTTTCTCTCTAAAATTAAAAAAAAAAGAATTAGTATTTCAAACAGTCATATTTAAAAACTTCTTGGCCAGATCAGATCTAACACCAAGAAACTCTAGCATGCATACTGGACTCAAAGCATACATTTAAATCACACCAGTGCAGTCAGACAGTGCGCTCCACCAATGAGCAAATGCAAGGCACCTACACGGAACAGAATTAAGCGCAAAAAGATCCTCGCGATGTCTACCTTTGCAGGCTCAGCATAGAACTCCCTAGCAGAGCACAGGAACAGCATGTATGAGGCCCTGGGCTCAATCTTTAGCACCAGAAATAAATAAAATAAAAACTATATTGTGAAAGAAAAATTTCTCTTGTTAAAGAAATAAGATTTGCATCACATTTCCTCTCACTTTCTTTTATAAGCAATGAACACCTCGGACCCATGTCCACAAGAAAATGGCTTAACCTGCATTTTCCCTTCAGAATGCCTTTAACATTAAACAATTAGACTCTGCTTACTTCTATATTGGGAAAGGCCTACATTTAGTAATAAACTGAGTATGTGGTGGACACTGCAGCCTCTCCCAGTACCCACCTCACCCCTCTCCCGGTAATAGGATCTCCCAATATCCATCCACCTCTAAGCAGTGTAAATACTGACCGAACTCCCAACACAGACCCTGAAGGAATTACCATGAAGTGAGACACTACAGCGGAGGGTGTCGAGGTGTATTTCACAGACAATTTAAATATCAAAGCCTCACCTCATAATGTGAGTTTTCAAATGGGCAAACAAATCTTGGAAAAGATTCTGAGCAAATCAAAACATTATATTCTTACCACACCCAAGAGCTGTGTTTCAAGGAAAGTCAGTATATGTCATAACAGTTGCCCACCAAAAGCATACTGTTAGGGTTATTAAAAAAAAATACCCACCGAAAAGAAAAGCTCATTGTGTCGATGGCTTGGCTGCCAGCTGACGGGCTTTTGCAGGGTCTGGGCGCTGAGGGCTCTGACCACGTCAGCGGACCAAGCTTGGGCTGAGATCATAACTTGATGGCATTACTGAGAGTTGATGGAGACACGAGGTGGGGCTTAGTTGTAGGGAACAGATCAGTGGGATGTGGCCTGGGGCCCATCGCAGTCCTCACCCTACCTTTCTCCAACCCTTGCCCTGTCTCTGAACTTTCTGGATACCATGAGCTGAGCAGCCCCCCTCCCGCACACCCTTCTGCCATGACATTTGTGCCTCGGCCCAGGCCTAAAAGCAGTGGAGCCAAACATGCACGCGCTGAAACCTCGGAAAAGCTGCCAGCCAGGATGAATCTTGCTTCCTTCAAGCTGTTTTTCTCAGGTATTATAACGCAGAGATGAAAAACTAACCCACACACTTTGCTAAAGTCTAGGATCAGGCGGTCATACAAAATTAGATACAAATTTTCCCCTATCCACTGTCCAGAAGCACATTCAAAAGATAAGCAGGATACGGAACAGTCCCGCACAGAGCCAGATCTCTAACATTCCCAGACCCCTTTGACCAAATGTCAATTTTAACTCTGTCTTTAACTCTGTCTCTCTGTCTCTCTCTCCATTTCTTTCTCTTTCTCTCTCTCTCTCTCTCTCTCTCACTCTCCCTCCCTCCCTCCCTCCCTCTCTCTCTCTCTCTCATTCTGGTTCTCACTCATGGTCTCTGGCATACAGCAAGAAGATGGCCATCTGCAGACCGGGCGGATGAAACTCAACATACACTGAATCTATGAGCTCTTTGATCTTAATCCTTCCAGCATCCAGAGCTATTTGTGTGTTTGTTTTTTTTGTCTTTTTGAGACAGGGTCTCACTTTGTAGTCCAGGTGGGTCTTGAACTCACAATGATCTTCCTGCCTCAGTCTCCTGAGTGCAAGGGTTACAGGCGTGCACCACCCCGCTCTGCAGAGCTCTTGTTTTTCAAACCACCCAGTTTGTAGTAGTTTGTTGGAGCAGCCCAAGCTGCACCTTATATTACAAGACCACCAGTACAGCCCTGATCTAAGACTACACCTTATG
The DNA here is from genome assembly GCA_004027595.1 of Dinomys branickii. Lineage (NCBI taxonomy): Eukaryota > Metazoa > Chordata > Mammalia > Rodentia > Dinomyidae > Dinomys > Dinomys branickii. The sequence goes on along the minus strand of PVLD010006914.1, from coordinate 34,709 downwards.
GTTCTGATTGGTTTATTTACTCATCTAATGTCTCCCTCACTGAAAGTAAACTCCAGGGAGATAAGAGTCTCTACAGTTAGTCTATCACCAGTACCTACCACATCATTTTCAACATGTCATGTGAATGGTTCCAACTTTCCCCCCAAGCCACCGCATAGCACTCAACCCTTATGTCCTGTAGCTATTTGACTTAAATTTCTCAAGCTTCCTTTCCATATGCCATGCCTTTTATAAAAAGAAAACTTGTCCTTCCCCAGCATAGTAACACTCTCTAACATCTTCCTGATCCTGCTTCCTACATGTAATTTCTACTGTTCTATCAGATCTCAGTTTGACAGTGTTCTTTTCCAGAACGCTTTCTCTGGGCCCCGATAGCAAGTTAAGACCCTCTGCTGTCTACCATAGTTGTGTCATACTCTAATGCTAACTGAATGCATTTAATAATTATAGCATTATCTCTTCCCCCTGGTAAACAGCAGGCACTATGGAGACAAGGGTTATATCTTGGTCACAACTGAGACACACAATAAGAAAACTGATAGACTTTCTTTTCTGCCAATAGGACCGCTGCCCAAATCTGAGTTTGTGAGTAATAGCCCATGGCAAAAGAGTGCCTTCAGCTGGGGATATAACTCAGCAGCACAAGAGCCTGCCTGGCAAGCACAAGGTCCTGAGTTTGATCCCCAGTACAAAAAAAAAAAAAAGAATGCCTTCAGATTATTCCCAAATGACCCAAGCGAAATCTTAATTCTTATGAAAATCTGACCCCTCCAGCTTACCATCAAGCAAAATGTTCTGAAGGACTAGATAGTTCAATGAATGGCCCAGTACCCCAGTGACAAGCACTGCAAGATTGCCCTTACATTTATAACTTAGAAACTCAACTACTCCACCGAAGTAAGAATCTCCTCAACCCAAGGTTGCCAAGCCAGCAGAGTATTTCTTCTGCAAAGTGAGCAAGATTTGGAAAATCCATAACAGGATCGCTAAGAGCGATTTGAATGAAAATAAACATTATTAGGGAAGAAAACATATAGTGAAAAAAGTGCTTTACATATTACAGTAAAACAGCCAAAATACACAATAAGCTTCCCTTCAGAAAGCAAACCCAAAGGCTAACTTACCACCTCTGGATTACTCCACTTACAAATATCATCCACTCAAATTAAGTTATCAACGAAGCTTTCCTTGTGCAATAAAGTGAAAACTCACAGAAAGTGCTCTTAGGAAACCTTACCTTCCAGCTACTCAGTAGCCAGGTAAAGCATAAGAATTTACTTGTTCTGTGCTGTGAACTGATGAGCAACATAAAACTCTGGAGAAATCCCGCATGGGCAGAAGGAATGCCTGACTCCTTCACCCTGATTGACTTGGCTCTGCTTTCTCTGTGTCTTGGGAGAAGGAGGCTCTTTTTCAGGCCAGACACACCATGATGGATGCAATACCTGGTTCAGCATTGCGTAGATGGTTATTTTGCACACAATTTGTCAACATCTTCATCAATTCATTGGCTTGCACCCACAGCAATTGCTGGGATGCAATTCTCAGCAAGCAGACAAATTTTGCTGTTTTTTTAATTATAGAGACCTTATTAGGAAAAATACAATATTCCCCTTTCATAAATTTGGATGAAATGGATCCAAAAGCCAATTAGATGATCCCAAACTCTTAAAAGGTATTTAAAACAATGATTCACAATTTCATGTCACCCAGATGAGTCAGACAAATATAAATCCAGGACCATATAGACTGGGATGGTTCTTGTCTCCTTTGTGATTCTTTCGTCAACTCTGATAATGTTTTTAAAAATGTGCTTTATCCTTTGATGAATCTATTTAATTCTAATGTTCAACAAATGCAAACACTGGAGGACAACCCTTTCCAGAACATGACCTTCTCCACAAGTTTATGGGGAATGCTGCTCACACACACAAAATCTATTCTTGTAATTCACAATTGCAATAAAGCTAAAAGACATCCTAAGCTTTTTCTGTAAACAGTACATACGTAGAGACAGTTATAATTAGCCATGGCTGAGGAGTCAAAGACAGAAGATATTGACAGACTGAGAAATATGAGAAGCCAAGATAACATCCTCTAACCACAAAGTGTTTTGTGGTGAAATATTTGTTAAGAGAATTAGCAAGAGTAGGCAACAATTTCTCTTACATGTGAGGAGTGGCATTTAAAGACCAGTCATTGGTTATGCAAAGCTTTATGGAAGAGTGGTGGCTCATGTTTTGGGGGTCATGGCTCTCATTGAGAAAATCATTATCTTTAATGTCTTATTCTCAGAAAAAATATGCATATGCACAAAACTTTTCACATGATTTAAAGAGATTCCCTGAAGTTCTTAAACCTATCCTTAGAACTTCTTGAGATCTCCCTCCAATGGGAGTTTCTGCTTTAGAGAGGACCATCATCTTAAACATGGGACTGAAGCTTACAAGGGTAAGAAGCATACTATACTAGGAATTTCTCTTTAGTGAAGTCATAGCTATTTAGCCAGGAAAAGCTCCTATTTCTCATCCCTGTCCCTCAAGGACACATATACTGAGAATGCCCTGCACAGGTTTTGCAGAAAGTCAAAGGATATATGTATGGTTCATGGGAAGACAAGCTATGATCTAGTGAACTTACATTGTAAATGACCATATTTAAGCTAATGAAGAATTGAATGAAATTAATATTTATGAAGTGAGTTAGGCCCTCTATGAATAACTTTAATGCATATTACCACACTAAATCTTCACAAGAACCCAGGGAGGTCATTTTATTATTCTGACTGAAAAAAAAAAAAAGAACAACAACAAATAACTTCAAGAGATTAATTACCTGCTCAAGGTCACGTCATTGGAAGATGATAGAATTTCACTCTACCTCAGAATTCTTTCATTACAAAGCTCACCCTCTTCCCATCCTGTCTGGCCTCTCACAGCTACTTCATAGCACAGACATCCATTGTGCTTGCAGTAAGTATCAGAGTCCAGGGTACTTCTCCTGGAACCCAAGCTGTCTTGGTTACTTTTTTCTCATTGCTGAGACAAAATACCTGACTCCCAGAATTAAGGAAGGAAGGGTTTATTTAGCTCAAAGTTCGTAGAGATTTCAGTCCATACTTGGCTGGCTCCAAGGCAGAGTGGCACATGGCAGAGGGCAATACTTCATGGCGTAGCAAAAGCAACAAGAGCAAAAAGGGAGGAATGGCAGCCAGCAGCCTCTTTCCCTCTCTTACATATAAACTATCTGCCCCAGGGCGGGTGTAGCTCTCACACCCATAATCCCAGCACTGGACCATGGATCAATCATAAACTCTAAAAAAGCCTGCCCCATGACTGCATGAGGCTTTAGGGGGGCACGCACAGATCCAAACCATAACACATGCCTAACCTGGTCAAAGAATCCCTCCACACCAACTACTCAAGTACGAAGTCTCCTCATCTTCTCCATCTGGATTACTGCAAAATCCTCCGCGTCTGCATACTGCCCATTCTCAACACAGCAAAGTGATCTTTTAAGAATACCTTACATCTCAGCAGCACTCCTCCGCTTAAACCCTGAAATTGGTCCCCAGCTTCTCTAAATAAAATGGCATACCTTACAAAGTCTAAATGCACCAGGGCAGAGCCACCCCTGCCCCTCTGACCCCACTGTGGATCTGAAATCCTCCCTATTGTTCACTCCAATCCAACTCTCCTGGCCTCCTCAGTGTACCTCTTGACTTCTATCTTGTTTATTTCCTCTGCTTGCAATGTTCTTCCCCAGGCTCCCCATTACAGATTCCTTCTCATCTGTCAAGGTTTTTCGGACAATGCCGCCTCCTCCGTGAGTTCTCTCCCGACCACGCTGTTTAAAATTGCACATCGTCTCCAACACCAACTTCCTGCATGCTCCTCCCCTTCTTTACTTTTTTCCCTAGAGCATGTATTACCACTTGGCATACCTTTAATGTTACTTATTGCTTAGGTTCTTTTTGGTGCCCTCTGTGGAACGTTTCACAAGAGCAGGAATTTTTGGTTGACACCTTACTACTATAACTCCCACTCCTAAAATAACACCAAGCATGTAGCAGATGTACAAAGGATGTTTGGTGAGTGAATAAATACATGGCCAGTGGCTCCACAAGAAGACCAGAAACTGTGGCACCTTTTGGAGCCTCCTTGCATTGTAAATACTGCTGTCTTACAATAACCACTGCACACCAATTGAACAGAGCTCTCGAACGTGTGTGCTATCCTCAGCGAGGGAAGCGTGGCCTTCCCCAGCTTAGCCCAATGGCTGTCTCACCACTTCTTTCCAGTTCCGTCCACCACTAAAGCTATCTAACAGGAGGGAAATGAAAACATTCATTTTCATTTAAAATAACCTTTTCAGAAGAGATGTGAGCTTTGCTTTGTGAACAAGTTTACCAACTTAATCCTTAATTCAATAATGAATGCCACAGAATTGATAGCTGTTTATGCCATGTAAAGACTAGAAATAGAATTTTTAAAAAAATTCCTTCCTGGCCCACAGAGTAATTAGATAAGTGAAGAAATCATACGCTTTTCTATGAAATGAGGAGGCTCGTGGGGGAGGGACTGTCACGACGCTATTTATATTTAATAGCAACCTAAGCAGACATGTTGTCAGTCACTTGCTAAAAGATGTGTCTGGGGGAAATAAAAGGGAGGCAAATAAGTGAGCAGATGTGTTTTAATATTCCTGAGAATTTAAAAGGAAATAGTGTCATAATTACTCGGCGGTGTCACAACCTATACATCCAATAATGCAAACTGTGGAGCCCACAGGCCATCACGGCATTCTCAAGTATTTTGCAGAGTCTGTTTCCTTGATTGAGGAATTCGAACTTACAAAGTGCAATCAGCTGAAGCGTCTTAGCCCCAGTCCATGGACACTACAAGTTGTTCCCAGTGGAAAAGCAACATGTAAAATCTTACAACCAAATCTGAGGATTATGACATTTCATAGTCTACACACTGACTACATCTAAAATGAAACGTAACAGCTCAAAGAATTGATTAACACCTCTTCTCCTGGTTGGAGATCAGGGATACGTTCACCAATATCTGCACCATTTTCTCCGATTTAGGAGGCTGCAGCAATGACAGACATTTGAGCAACAGACACTGCCTGAGCCACAGCACGCAACGCAAGAGGCCACACTTCCGGGAAGGTTTTCTTATTATTCAAAAGTCATGACACAGTGGAGCTGGCAGGAATCTAGCCCAATTTGTCACTAATCAAACAAAAGTGAGGTTTGAATTTGAGAAGTGACTTGCCCAAGGTCGTGCACTGCCTGAGCCAAGATGAAAATAAAGTCTCCTAATTCCCAATCCAATCATCTTTTTAGTACATTGTGGGTACTCAATAAATACCGGTTTCCTTTTCTCTTAAGGACAGGAGGAAAGACAGAGAGAAAGGACACAGTCATTTGTTATGGCTTGCTTGTATTTTTTAATACAAAGTCTTTAGAAAGACAATACCAGAATGGCAAAGTGTATTTTATTTCCCCAGAGCATGATGTGCTCTTGGGTAAATGTGTTTTATGAAGAGATTTGTCCTGGGAACTTGGCAGATTTTACTGTAAATATTTTAACAGTTTCCTATTATTTAGTTGTAGGATTACATTTTTATCCTAGCCTCCCCAGACTGATGTCTGCAGATTATAAGTGGTTGTGCGAGGGAGTGCCTGCAACAGGAATTATAGCTTTCTTCATTAAAGAATGCTGTGGAAGACATTCAGAGAAGGACTTCCCCTACTGTACAAGAAGCACCAGCTACCTGCTCACTTAGCTTCCTATCTGTTGAAGAGAGCTGCCCTATGGTGCTGCCCATCCACACACCCAGTAAGCAGAGGTTACAAAGGCTGTAGCCAGCCAGCAGGACCAGCTGAGGACAGCTCTGATGAACATATCAGTATGACACAAAAATACAGTGAATTCTATTTTATCACAGTAAAAGACACATTGCCACTAATTCCCCTCAAAATACTCCCTTTCGCTTCCAACACACTTCTCCTATTAGTCTTTCCACTTTGTGCAGCAGTTCAGGAAGTCTTCTTTCATGAGTGTGTTTAGTTGTGTTGTTACAGCTGCCTCAGTGTTCTGACTCGATTCAAAACATTCACCCTTCATGGTCTTTTGACTTTGGGAAAGAGCCAGAAGTCACGCAGTCAGGTCCATGAATAAAGTGCGCAAGAATACACCGTTACGTTTTCATAAGCCTGCCTTTCCACTGGACAGCCCTCACTGGCAACGTTCATTGTATTTTTTATTACACTTCATAAAACCACAAGAGAAGATTTCCAGAACTGCTTCAGAAACCAGCAGTAACAATGGGGTAAGTGTATTTGGGCTGGGGAGTAGTATTTGGGCTGGGGACAGGGGAAGAGGTACTGGCAATGCTTCTTTTATTGTTATAATTTTTTTCGTTTAAACATTTGTTGTATACTTCAATCATGCTTTGGTTGTCTCTAAATCTCCATAACCACCCTGTTCTCTGATGTAGACATTATAGTTTTGGAAACAATCTTAGGAAAGCTAAGAAAATAGTTCCAAGTTACAGTTTTAATCGTAGGTCACCTAGATGATTTTTATGCTGAACAAAGTTTGATCTTTCCACACACAGAAGGCAGGTCTAATGCTCTTAAGCAGCCCTACAGACAGAAAGTTCAGACAGAACATGACTGAGTTCCTGGGCCTGCGTTTTCCACTTATGTAGCCGGTCCGTGCATCAGACCACATAGCACTGCAGGAAAGGGAGCTTGCCTTGCCTAAGGAGTATGTTTTTCTCCGATGTGGTTTAGGATTCTTAGTCCCTGCTTCAAAGTTTCCAGATCTTGGTACTATCAGAAAGCTTCTCAATCAATCAATAAGAAAAGAAAAGTTACAGCTAGCCTTGACCTTTAGAATCTTCCCTGTACTCATCTATGTTATGTTATTTCTCACTCTGCTCTTGTACCAGACATGGCCTAATAAGAATCCCACAGTCCTCTAAGATGAATTCTTCTCCTCCTCCTTAAAAATGCTAGAACTGTTCAGTAGAATTCCCCTACACAAGTATCTTAAGAAGGCCTCCTAATTGCATATTAATATTACTTTGGGAAAGAACTTGGGATCATTAAAGGCAAGCCAAGAAATCAGTGTACAGAGCTTGGACCATAGTCTTATAAGTGAACTTTTCTCCATCTGAATTCCTCAAAGAATGTGACCAGACTGAGGACTATCTAACTAGGAACTCTGTTCATCCATCAAACATTTCCAGAGTAATGTCCCTGGGGCCACCACAAAGGACTTCTGCACACGCTATTCATGAAATCTATGCAGTGGTACCCGCCCAGACCCATGCAGTATCCCATGTGAGCAGCAGTCCTGGCATACCTAACAATCTGATAGTTTTCTCTGCCCACACCCCATAATCGATTTCTCCTCTTTACAATGTCTGTCCCTTAGTGACCCATACTTTTACAATATACTTGATAGAGTTTTCTTTCCTGAAGGGAAAAAATGGAAGTGGAAAATTGTGGCTGCTGTCTATTTTACCTAAATAAGATGTGTTATGTCCTTTTCTAACAGCTACATTTCAATACGTAGAGAATGGATGTTAGCCAAGTTCCTGTAAGAAACATTTCTGTCCAATATTACGCCAGCCTGGTGTTTAACATTGCTACTAAAAGGCAGAAAGGGGTCTGCCTCTAGGATCATCTCTGCAGAGGCAATCATGTGTGGATGTCATTCCTGTCAATCATTTCTGTCTCTCAGGAGAGCTCAATAAAGAAGGAAGATCACCTAAAGTCTGTGAAGCAATGACTCCATCCTTCTGCCACCAAAGGAAAGGAAAGGTCCAAATTTAGCTGGGCATTTGCAGAAAAAGAAAAATACTATACAAAGTTGATACTATTGAGGCAACATACAAATACGGCATATTGCTTTGGATACAGATCAAATAAACTGCAGAACCACCCTTCTCTCACTTATATCTCTGCAGGTCTTAGATTTATAAGGGGATCTCAATTCAAAAGTGACAAACATTAGGATTAGCCAAAAAAAGTCATCCTTAATATTTGACATGCATTTAAAGCAATATCCTAGAACATTACACTGCACTCCATCTGTATCTTATGCCACATCATGCCACTACCTTACAGTAGCATTTTTCCCCATTAAGCCACTGTCCTCCTAACCTGAGTTGGCCAAGGAAACCAATTATAAGAAATTAGCTTTGTAGCTATGCCTCAACCAAATGGACTTGACGTGAATGTCCAATCTAGCAGAATTAATAAGGCATCATTCTCTCCAAAGCTTCCTGAGTGGATTCTCCCTTCCTCAGTGTAGCAGCTCATTTAGTAACATCTAAGCAGACTACATAACTTATTAATCATTTATTGTTTTTAATTATTGCTCAACCTAATATGCCAAACTTGTAGTAAATTCAAACCTTTCTCCTGCCCCAGTAGTAGGGACCTGAATGGAGCATAGAAAACTATGTTCTTTAACTTATTCTCCTCTTTCATTCTGAAGTAAAAAAAATATTTCCTGCTGAGACATTTCTTATTCCCTCTGGTTTTCTGCCTCTTCATGTGAAAGGGACAAGGGTCTTTCATTTGAATGGTCTCTCTGACTACCAGTGACACCACCAAATGCCCATTCTGGAGAAAAGTGCAATTTTGCACTTCAGATACATGAGTAAATTCTTTAGCTGACACTCAGGGTTATTCGGTGTACGAGGCCTTGAGTTGACCCCTGGTTCTGACCTGACCTCTTTACTGGCCCTCTCTCAACTCCTACCACAGTTACAACCCCTTGACTTTGGCCACAGGGATCTCCCCTAGGGTGCGGTGCCTGGGAGACAGCTTAAACCCTACTTGGTCCACACTGTGGTATTTTTGTGACCAGGGAGAACTTCACGTTTGCTTCCTTGCTGTGCCGATTGGTGCGCACAGTGGTTGCTTTCCCTCGGCCTCTTCTCCGCCCTACTACTCCACTGCGGTTCTCCTTTCCCATGTGGAGACGAGTCCAGTTCCTTCCTAAATCGAACGTCTATCCCGGGTTGACAATTTCTCCCCTTTGATGGCACTTCCAGGTCAGTAAGATGATTTGTCCGAGAGCCCCTGAAAAGGGGAAGCACCCTTCTCCTGCTTGGTATCATTCTCCCACGTGTCTACAATTTTGCACCTAAGGCTACTACCCTGCTGTGCCTACACAACACCCCTTTCTTCTTTAATAGATTGGATGGGAAGGGCTCAGGCATTGACTGCAAGCAGCAGAGCTTCTGCCTTTCAGCCCAGAGTGAGGGGTACGTCTCCCCACTATGGAGGCTCTCGTAGGAAAGGGAGGTAGTTAACCTCTGTGTCCCTCCCTAGCGCTAGATCTAGTCCCTAAGTCCCACATGATACAAAAAGTGCCACTCAACATCCTGTCACAACTAGAAACATGGCACAAGGCTGTGAGCAAAACACTGTCTTTTCCATGACCCTCAGAGTTCTCTGGGATACGTGTGACAAGGACTAAACTTCTTTAGGACATAACTGGATAAAAGAAAGCTGGCCTGGTAACCTTTCTTTGGGAACTTTGTATCTATTTGGTTATGCAGAGCGTGAGATCTTACAGAGTGACTGCCTCTGGGAAAATGTGGGTTCTCTAGGAGGAAATGCACAGACAAAAAGGCTTTCCCACTGATCTTCATTAGCCTTGGATGGATTTTTCTGAGTTCCCTCAACTAAAACACCTGTCTTTTAGGGCCTCTGTGTCCCTCCCTGATGCTAGATTTTGCCCCTCTCCAGGCAAAGATAGAGGGAAAATCATATATCTCTTAATATACATGTTTGGTTCCCCTGGTTGAAATAGTAATTGATTTCTTTAGACATCCCAGCTCAATAGCCTTCCAAAATTTCTATTTTCTATGGTCCTGTTAGCTACTATTATGAGCTTGGGTTCACTTGGAATTCTTTTCTAAACTATGCCTAACCAGAGCAGCTTAGCTGGTGCCACCTACACCCAGAGCTCAATCCTGACTTAGGCCTAAGTTCGATCCTGAGCTACACACTTAGCAGCATTTGTTAAGGGATCATTTGCTTGTAATTCCAAGGTGAAAAGATTCCTGAACTCACTCAGGGCTCTTCCTAGGAATCTTAGTAGTATTTGTTCAGGATCTTTATTATAATTTCTTGAAGAATCAGCATGGATAGAAATTGGCCCTTGAAAGTTAAATGGTGGAGAACAGGACAGGACACCGATCTAAGGAGCACCAAGGCCTTTAGGAGAGATTTTTAAATCTGTTCTATAGAGCTCTGGGATTCTTGGGGAGCTGGTGTGGTGGCAGAAAGTTCAGAAATGAGCCTCTTCCAATTCTTGTCAACCAAAGTGGATTTTGTATTTTACCTGTTTTACATACAGAGTCTAACCCCTTGGCTTCCCTGAGTCACACTGAGTGAAGAACTCTCTTGAGCCAGATACAAAACATACAATACAGCTAACATATGTAAGTTCCAAAACTTTCGTTTTTATTATGACATTTCTAAAATCAGCAATGTTGTATGTGTAATTATAACAATAGCATGGGGATAAAAAGCTATTTCACACATTTTATACTTCGTATGACACAGCTGAGAGATTCTTTTAACTTATTAAATTATTTTACAAAATAATAAAAGAAGCCTATGTTTAATAATTACATAAGAACACCTGCACGTCTATTCAAGAACAACAAATAACCTGTCTTCGCAGGCACACGTATTTGTAGGTAGGTTGAAATATAATCACAGTGTGTAGCTCGCCACCTTGCACAAACACAGGTAACCTTCTGATACATGGGGGTCCAGCTCCGTGGGATGTGTGTGGTGGAGAAGGAGGAGTTGGCACCTCACTGCGCCCTCCTCTGCACAGTGTTTGGTTCTCACCCACACACCCGGTGCTGGAGTCCCGCACAGTGGAGCTGTGAAAAATATTGCTAAAAGTATACAATAATGCTGAAAGTTTAAGATCTCGCTGGGCCCCATGACTAGCTGTCCCGGAATTTGTAAAGCCCAAAGACCAAGGCCAGACACACCTGGTTTTGTATGTTAGGCTTCACCTTGATTGTGAGCAAGGGTGATGGCTTCACTACAAAAAAAAAAAAAAAAAAAAAAAAAAAAAACCTAAACTCTCACTATATAAATTTCTTTAAAGGAACTGAATATATAACCTCTTACCTTATCAAATAAAGGTAGGGAGACCTGCCTTAAGAAGCAACTGAACTGGCTTATAATTACTATTACTATCGTAAAACAGTATGTTTGTAACGACATCCATAGGCAAGCCTAGTGAGATTCACTTCTCGGTATTCAGCTGTGCTAAAAACTTTCTTTGACTCTCATTCGGCTATAAAAAAACACTGACACGGAGTTGTGTCATCATTTCGCCTTTACCGGGGTTAATACGAGGAACCATGTAACATGACACAAATTTCGGCCCTACTTGTGAAGTTGCTGTTGAAGACACTGTCAATGCTCCTTACACAAAGATCCATCCAGTAAAATTTCCTTTCCATCTGAGAGGCAGAAAAATATTCTTTTCCTTTTTGTCAGGCACTCGGGAACTTGAAGGTCCCTAGTTTGTCTTTAGCTGCCAGTAAAGTAAGGGTCAAATTTAGTCTTGAAGGTGGCTGTGGGCATCCATATTCAGAAGCTGTGTCTTCTGACCCAATTCTCACCCAGTTCTTTGATTCTGCCAACCTTCATTGAGTATTTGGGTGCTAGGCGCTGTGTTAGGTACCAGGGGCACAAAAAATTGTTCAAACATGATGCTTTCCCTAAAAGCAATTTCAGTTAAATGATTCTTGCTCTTTAATTTTTATGATCTTTCCACATGCATGTCTTTGTAATCTATATCATTCTTATTTTTGAAAACAGATATAATATTATTGACAAATAAGTAAAATAAACGAATATGTTGTGAGAAGAAGACATAGTCTTATACTTGCCTAGAGAGGTAGGTAACTGAAAACATGTTCTTCTCTTAGCCTTTGACTCGTTTGACAGACTGAAACTCTCTTCCAACTCATGTTACAAGCAACCGAATTAACTCTTCACAAGCCTATTCTGACATTGTTGCTCATCTTGTATGCAAAAATACTAACTGTGGCTACCATCAACACTGCCCTCAAAACCAAGTAAACAAAACTGTAGCGTATCAGAGGCAGTCCTGACATGAAGAACATGAAGTCTGTCTAAATGCTTCAGCCCCTCAATGCATGGGACGAGGTAACCCATTTCTGTACTGAAATAGACACATCCAACAGCAGATGACCTTGTCACTTCAAAACAGTGAAGAGAAAACAAAAAAAAATGGCCACAACAGATCAGTGTGCTCTTTCACTTGAAGCGCTAACTCACTTCTTAGCCATCCGGGGATCTTATAGAAGCCACTGTGTAAGTTACTGCCATTATCTCGCATGTTTGCAATCATTTTGCTCATCACCCCCACCAGCAGGGAGGTGAGGGCAAATTTGAAGCTGCTAATTTGTCGTTTCAAATGCGCCCCAATCTCATGCCTAAACCCACAGGGGATCCGAGCGGTCCTTTAATATGAGGAGGGTTTTTCTTCCCCCATCTCTTATAAATACAACTGGAGCAGAGGCAACCATGGTCCAAGGTGCCAGGCAGCACCTGTTCTGCAGGTTTTGGGTTTCCCCTGTGATGCAGAAAGTAGCCAGTGCTAAAAGCCACCCATGCTGACTGCACACTGTTTGACTAACTCCTTGCCCTTTAGACATTAGCTGAAGTCATTCTCTTCAGAGCAAGAGAGTGGTTCCAGAGTCTGTCACTTGCGCAGGAGCCTAGAATGTATTCTCCGTACGAGGGAAAGTCCTCTCTACTTTAAAGGCAGAAGTTTGCTCAGAATGGCAATTTATATGGTACCTTTGCAGTTTCTGATGTTTATAGAATTATTTGGTGCCATACAGAAAAGAAATGATACTTCATGATAAGACTTTAGTACCAATTTAGCAACACAATCACATATTAGCATTGAGAAGAAACCCTTTTGCCAGTTTACTCTGTTTTCAACGCTAATTTTTCTACTTTTCAGAAAAGTGTTAGAAGCTAATTTCTTTCTCCTCCACGTTCGCCTGCCTTCCACATAAAAGAGATCTCGACTTCGACACATCTTTTAGACCAAAAGGGCTTCTATGTTACCCATTAGAATACACTAGATTATTTAAATAAATGTACTTATGGGGATAGAAATAGTAACATGTCTCAAAAAATAAATTCTTCAGTTATGTTTCATTTAGTTATCAGATACAGTTACCCAGTGAACTGGTGAAACAAAATAATGTTCACCTTTGGATGTTTACGGTTCTAGGGAGGAACAGCAAACACAGTATAAGGCTGTAGCGCAAAATATTTTCAATAAAGCAGACATCTCTGATTTAGTGCATTCCTCTGGAAGAGCAGGCTTATCCATAAAACACACCACGGAATTATACTGCTTTGGAAAATGTGTGAGCATCCGTACGCTGCAGTCACCTGTATCTGGAGGAGGGGGGAAGATGGTGCCTGAAAGGTTTTTTTCCTGCCACTATCATAGAGAGCATTTTTAATTACACTCACATTCAGATACTATTTTGTATGCACAGCAAACAATGCAGAGGAGAAAACCTAAAATGAGTATGATTCCCTCAAAACTGCTGGGAGAAGGGTGGAGTGGTAACAGCTCCTTACACAGATAAAGCAGCTCAGCAGTAAGAAGATGGCCAAGGAAGCTGCAGCACCTAACACTTCTCAAACCCGAGAACTCACACTTGACCTACAGGATGCCCCCAAAGTCTGATGGCTCGCTCAGGTACTCAGAGGTGCTTCATATTTACGGGCATAAAAGGGCCCCAAGTTCTCTGAGGCTTAGAACCCGCAATTTCTTGATGTGGATCTGAAAGACAGACAAGAACATTCTGACAGTGTTCTCCTTGGCATGATCACTTACGCCTTGTTTCAAGTTCTGTGTTGTACTATTCTGAAATCCAGGGTCACTCTCCCACTGAAGTGAAGCATAGAGCGTTGCTGGGGGCAGTGAGTAACTTTAGCCTAGTTGTACACAGCTGCTGCTGCTTGCATGGGTAATTGCTTTTGCCCAATTCACCAACATAATTGTGCATCCACAGACATAGATTTAAGAGCCATTGAAGTATTCAATTATATTACAACAATAGAGGCCGTTCTCCAGAAATATTCCTGTTCCAATGTTAACCTATCTCTAAGAATATGGTGAACCCTTGCAATAGGACAAAAAAGGGTGAAAATGTTACAATGTGCTGATGTCTGTTATGGCAAAGAAAGAAGGGCTGCTGTGTCTACTACTAGAATTAAGTTTCCACGACGAACAGAATCCGTTTTCACCACTTCACCCAGCTATTGGCATAAGAGAATTCAATAACCTTTTGAAATGAATAAATACAACTCCTAATTTCCATAATCAAAATTAGAAACCTGGAGTTGAAAGACAGAAGTGCTAGCTATGGTACTTCTTGAAGGTGGAGAGTCGTGGCTACCCAAAACAATGTAGTTAGTCCAGTGCAAAGGGACTTAGCTGCTACCTTTGGCATGGGTTGGGTACAGTGGTCACTGACAGATCGTATCTCATCCTAACATGAAGTGATATGGGAAACAGAGAAGAGAAAAATACTTCCCTCCTGTGGAAAATGATCCAATCTAACTAGACAAGATTTCTAAATAGAATAATAACATAAACATACAATTAAAATGCTAAATCAATTATGACACAAATAGAGTGATGCAGTTTCATGTAAAAGAGTATAGGACACACAGGAAAGAGACATATGTGCAAGTCCCAAAGGGTGCCACTAACATGCTCTGCGCTCCCGCTTAAGCCGCTAAAAGGCTAACGTGAGATGCAAATACTATCTTAGTATTCGTAAAGAACTACATACAAACAAAGGTAAGCTGTAGGTTTACATACGAGATGTATGTATGTTTACATACAAGGTATGTATGTAAGCACATGTTTACAATAAATGTATGCATATAAACAAACAGGGTATGTTTACGTACAAGAAATCTAGAAATAAGGAACTATTGGAGTTGATCTGATGGCCTAAGGATACACAGTCATGGTCATGATCACTAGGGTTCTCTTGCCCTTTCCTCTGATCCGAAGAACTCTTAAAAGCCGTAAGCACTGTAACTATAGTATAAGGCAGACAGGGAAGAACAAGACAACAGGGCTTTATTCTAAGAGACAAAGGTTTCCAGATCCAAGTTAAGACTTCCACTTTTATCATTCCTAGAAATCCATTACAAGCTGCCTCTGGTAGCAAGAGTGATCTGAAGATGCAGATTTTTAAAGTTGGATGTATTTTCAGTCAAATCAAAATTAGGCTGATGTTAGTAAGAAAAGGAAAAGTGGAAACTCCATGTGTGTGTGTGTGTGTGTGTGTGTGTGTGTGTTCTTTACAGAGCTGGTGTTAACAATTACATATTTGAAAGTGTTTCTTTGACCATAAAGTCGACTTTTGCTAAATTCAGTGTTATGCTACTTCCATAGCTACTCATCTGTTATATATCTTCCCACACACTCCCTGCCTAGAAGGAGTCCGGGAGGGTAGAAAACACGTCCTCTGTCTCCTCCTGGATCTTCAGTGTCTTGGTGGGAGCATGACAGGTAAGTGCTCAGTAACTATTCTGTGAGTGAAATAATAAAGTTATCTATGTGCTTTCTAAAAACTTTTTCTAAAAAAAAAACAGAAAAAGTCTTTCAGATAAAATACATTTTACCTTAATATCCCTAATGTAGGAACATTATCTTAGGTTACATACATATACATATATACCTGAAGAGGGGTCCATGTCTTTCCCCTGGTATACTTTAGATGATATAAAATTAAAACTATATTATTTAGGATACATACATTAAGGGTAAGTATTGTTTTACTTATTAAATACCCAGCTTACCTCTGTTGACTCATTTTTTAAATGAATAAATTTTTTAATAAAGCAGTATCTCCGCCCACACATAGATTTCATTTACATGTGATAAGATTAAGCTGTAATTACACAGTTCTTTCACTAACATGCCCTGAGATATATTCTTCTTTGAAAAATAAATGAGTAACTATTAAAGTATGAGCACAAATTTTGTTGAAAATCTATCTCCAATATCGAAGGACATCTACTAAATTTGATGTATTTTTCTTTCAAAAAGTCTATGAATTTTTTTGCACATACAAGAAAATGGTTTGGAAAAAGGATGATGTGTTTTAAATTTAAAAAATCAATTCAGGAAAAAAGAAACAGAAAATAGTGTTTCTCGGTGACAATATAATTACAATGAGCTATGAAGAAGCAATTGCCACAGTAATCTGATTTTTATTAAATATCACAGCATACATATATGGTCACAAAAATGAAATTTCAACATGTGTGGAATACAGTTTCCATGACATTATGAAGCCGAACACGCCATACCTCCACCCACACCTGGTCACAGCTGACAAGCTTGCTGCCCTCAAACCTCCCTCCCTCCCCGAGCCACACACTTCATTCTCACCACTGGACCTTTGCACTTGCTGACCCCCCTTCCAGCTTTCTACGTGGCTGTCTCCCTGTTGTCCGGGAGGGAGCTCAAAAGTCACCCCCTCACAGAGAACTTCTCTAACCTCCAGACAAAAGTAGCTGATTCATCAGCCCTTCTCCCCCGGCAACAACCACACACCATTCCCCTCATCTTATTTCTTTCTAGCATTATCTGACCCGTAACATCTCTTAATTTACTTGTTTCTCACAGTGATGGTAAATCTTTCAGAGCTTTCAATGATACGAACAGCCCACTGCTGTAGGTTTGCCACCCTGAATATATGTTCTGAAGAAGTCAGAGGCACTGCCTGCCTTGCTCACTGTTCAGTCTCCAATACCTACGATAGGGTTCATCGCAAAAAGGAGTGCTCCTTAAATATTTGTCGAGTGAGAATGTGTGTGTGGAGGGGACGTCTCATTTTCTTCTAGCTCCCAAGATCCCATGGGTCACACTCACACTCCCTATAAACTTTTCTGAAGAAAAAAAATCAATACATTTACGGATAACCCCAAATGAATTCTTGAAACCACAAGGAGCATTTCTACACTTATTTTTATGGTTTTGATCTAGAATATGCACCCAAATTCTCCTACCCTCAGAGGCCAGCGCTTCTGGAAGGTGATTGGGTCCGAGGATGCTGCACTTCCTGTGGGCTCTCTCTCTGCTTCCGGGTTGCTCCAACATGAGCTTCCCTTCCCTCCACTCCCCTCTGCCTTAGGGCCAGCTGATCACAGACTGAAATAAGGAGCCAAAACTTCCTCCTTTAAACCATAGGTGTTGGGTATGGTGTCCCAACTGTGAGAAAGTGACTAGACCCTTGGTATAATCTAAAGAGACAGATAGCGTGATAGACAGTAGATCCCAGTGTTTATTTACTGAATTGTATTAATTCAAATTTTATTTACATTTTGTATTTAAATATGCAAAATAACAAAAAATATTTATAAAGGACTAAACTGCTGTATACAAGAGCATGTAATAGGTAGTGTCTCCAATTCTTAAATACAATTGTTTTTCACATAACATTTCATTAAAACATATTCTGTTAGTACTAGTCTAACAGAACAGATTTCAAATACCTCAAGAAAGCAGCTAAAAGGCAAGCCTTTCTCCTGGTGAGTTCTTCACAATTTATTAGCATAGAGGAATATATTTTCCAGGTACTGTCAGTTCTCTGCAGAAACACTATAAAGCGAGTCTTCTCAGACCCACAAGCTAAATCCCTTGGACCAAAGATTCAAGTTGCTATGTCCCCTTAAATCTGTATCCTGCATTTTAAATAGATCTCTGTCCTGTTCTAATTCAGTTCCTCTCTATTCAGCACAGTTATTAAGACTTGGTTGGAGAAATATAATTGACCTTATTTTGGACAAGGTTTTTTTTTTAAAAACCAAACATCTATTCCCTACCCACCTTTAGTTTCCAAGACAGGATGATCAAATTGCTTACTAAGAGCAAAACAGAACATTAGTGTCCTATATTGTCTCATTCATTTAAACAAGGGTCATATAAATGTAAAGTCTAAAGACCCAGTACAAATGACAAGGAAAGGGCATCAGAAGATACAAGACATCTAACTCCTTTGATTTTTTTGAAGCTAAAAGGAAGAAAATCTTCATCTTTATTTGAAATACTCTGGTTTAGATGAAAATGGTAGTTATTTATTTGTAGAGATACAACAGAATTCTTAATTGTTATCATAGTTGTATGTATTTAATGGGATACAGTGGGATAATTCAGTGTTTGTCTGCAATATGTAGTGACTAAATCAAGTGGTTATCATTTCCATCTCCTATGAAAAGTGCATTCTTAAATCAATGTGGAGTTCTTAAAACAAAAAAATCATTAACTTCAGGCTGCCAAAAGACACATTATACAGAAAACATAATCTCTTCCTGCCCATGGTGTAAGTTGACATGCACTGAAGAACTCTTCTGTTTCTATAAATGTGTTAGATGTTGCTTTAAAAAAATATTTTTTAAATGTGCAAGTTGTTTCTAAAAAGTACTTCCTTGGATGATGCTATAGTCAGTCACTTGCCAGAAGGTGGATGCAGAAGAGAATAAAACAAAAATAAATAACTAACCAAGGCATTTTAATAATCCTGAAGAAGCTAACATTCAATGTAACGGCCATTAATAAAAATATTTGTGCTATCATTACCAGCAGAACTGCTGCCATAAACTGAGAAGGCCATAGTAAGTTACTGAGCATCATAAAATTCTTAAGTATCCTCTAGGATGAATTTCCCTCGCTTAGGAATTATAACTTAGGAATTATAACTCAGGAAGAAATATTCCAAAAGGAATTGCCTGTCCCTTTGAGTGTCACAGCTCCTAGCTGTTTTAATGGAAAACCACAATAAATACTTTTATGGCAGAATCTAAATAACACGCTTGTATTTTCCAACAAGTCCCAGATTTGGACTAAGCTCAGTGCAATCAGAATAAAGTAGTGGAGGAGACTGTATCTGATTTCCTAAGGCTCCCAAAGATGTGCCTGTTTCTGCATTTCTTGGGTGCCCTGCCCATAATGGCCAATGTCTTTGAGCCTCCTCTCTCATGCCTGTACAATTAGCTGTGTTATTCAGCTCAAAAAATAAGAACTTGACATTCTCTTGATGCCAGGTCCCATATAGTTTCATAGTTTTAAGGATCTCAGAGAGGTAAGGTAATGGGATGTATTGAAGTCTGTTTTGGCAAATCTTCCAGCAACCAGGACATCCAACTGCCCTTGTTGGCCTTTCTTTTTCTCCTGATAACTCTGTGATCCCATCCCAAAAACCACAGTACATGAAAAAAATTGTTATTCTAAGTATTTCTCCTGTCTCTCAGGCATATGTAAGTGTTTTCTTAATGCTCAATAGGGCTTTTAAGACCAGAAATGTCTTTCTCAAGGCTTGGGAACCACCTCTTGGGAATGTAAACTTCAAGAAAGATAGAACCCCACTGCCTCTGTTTCTGAAGGATAGGAACTTCACTTGGGCAAGCATTTTGCTTTAAGTTGTAAAACTATTTATTGCCCTAAAGATATGATAAGTTTATCTTTCATTTAGATAATGTCAATTAGCTTGCCAAGGTGGTCATGCCAATCACCAGGTACTCTTAGGATGAACTACATTGACAACGATGTTAGCAAGTCCAACACTGATGAATCCCTCTCACGAAGGACAAGTTAGTGTTGGAAACATGCATGGAATATCTACTTGGCCATAGAAAAGAGTGAGCTACCTTTCAGCTTTTGCAAACTCTTAGCAGACTGCTTATAATGCACACCGCTCTCTGGTGTAATGTTTACTCAATAATAAAACTGTTTTCTTTCCCTTCTACCTTTGCGGAGAGGTTTTATGGGCTGGGAGGAAATTTTATTTTTACTTACATGTCTCCAGAAGTATCCTAGCTGAACTCTAGACATGGAAGTGCAGTCCACTGCAGCATTTCTCCGGGCTTCAGCAAATCCACCTTATCCATTTCATCGAGATTCGTCTTCCCTTTTGACATCATGGGATAACAAAACCTCATCACATAAAGGGAATTTGATCAATTAAGATCCACTAGGAGAATTCTGTGTTTACTATGTGAACATACCTATATGATAATCCACCCAAATTTAAAATACTCAACTTCTGTTTAAGAGGTTATGGAATAAATGTTATCATGCAAGATGGAAAAGAAGGGGTTTCTCCAAAGTCAGGAAGGAAGGCTGGTAACACGGAAAGTAGAAGGTAGTGTGTGAACAAAGCATGATAGAAAGGAAATAGAAGATATTTGGGGAGTGCTGAGAAGAGTAATCATATCAGAATGCCACACGTGAACAGGAGATGAGAAGAAAGTGTCAGAAGCGGAGATTGAGACCATAGCACAGAGCTCGGAACACCAGGATGAGAAGTTTTCGCCTGGCTATGAAGATGCTTGTCTCTGAAAGGAGTAATATATGACTTAACGGTCCTCTTACCCTGAGAAATCTGAAGGCTATGTTCAGTGCTAGCACCTCCTTCACAATTCTGTAAAAATGAGCCTCAGTTCCAGACAAAATGTCCAAACACTAAAACAAAACACAAATCCAAAGCTTTCTTTGTTCTTCGAACTGGGCTTTTCATGTGACCCCAGTTGTGTGTTTTATCTTCAGGTAGTGAAGAGCGATTTGGGGTGTCCTTGCTCTGATGGCTTGGCTGTTTGAAAGGCATTTATCTGCTCTCCACTCCTGATCTTTGGGGCCAGAAGCAACCACTGCTCTCGTTTCCTGCGCTGTCTCCCGCAGGGGCTAAGGCAAGTGGCTTCCGCTTTTTTCTGACCTTCTTTTCGTTTCAGGGAGGTGTCTTCCCTATTTAAAGATGATTTGTTGAAACCAAATGAGCAGTCTCGGAAATGTAACAGCCCACAGAATGTCCTCTTTCATTTGTGAAATCTGCGTTCTAAGATAGATGCTGTTAGCGAGAAACCGTTATTTAAATATGACAAATATACCAGTTTGCCCTCAAAGCAATGTAAATCCCGCACCAGCTTATCAAAACTGCCAGGGATCTTCAAAAGCCAGGCGAGTGGAAAAGGGCCATCAGCAATTGCCGTTCTCACTATGTCGGTTTTGGATGGGTTTAAAAACACGAAAATTGGGGGGGGGAGAAGTAAGGGGAAAAAGTGCATTTAAACTCTTCTCTGGGAATTCATTACAGAATTTTTACTTCAACAGATACTTCTATAATCATAGCTGAGATCTCATTATTTTTGGGAAACAGAGAAGATGAAAATGTTATGAATAGTCTTATATCAGGCAACCAAAGAGAGCAGAACAAAAAAATCAGGTATCTGATTTGTTTCCCCAAGTATAATTCAAAGAACATCTGTGCTTATGTCATGGGCCCTCTGGCATAGAGCTCTCTCGGAAGTTTTAGTAAAGGCTGAATCCATTGATCTGAGCTTCAGTAAACTAGAGGTTGTTGAAGGGCAGCCAAAGTTTTATTCGGCTTCTCAATAGCTCTCTCTCTTCCCTGAACCTGAGAACATCTGCCTTGTTCCTCAAGAACTGAAGGCACATTTTATATGCAGGATATCCTTGTCCTGGAACTTGTTGACAAACACCAAGTAAATTTACTGAGACACTGAAGATTTCCTGCCTGGGTTTGGCTGGGTATGGTTTGGTTTGGTTTGCTTTGGTTTTGCAATGCCAATCTAGAACCTCACACATGTAGTGAAGCATTCTACCACTGAGCTATATCCCCAGCCCAAGATACTAAGCATTTTTTAAAGAAATACTTTATTTAGATTCTTAATGAACATATCTGTCTTCAGTAAAGGAAACAGGTGTAAAAATACAAAGCCGTAATTCCCGTGGGCATTCTTAAATTTTACTTCTGGCCAGGGTTCAGGATCCAGGCTTTATTCATCAATATACACATCATTTACTGACAATTTTTATTAATTATTATTTTTAAAAATCCACGCATCGGTTCATCAAAGTAGAAGTTTTTTCAGGCACTACCTTGATTATTTCAGAGTGACTTCCAATTATTACCATTTCTCATACATCCCAGAATAAGTCACGGAATTTTAGATGGAAAGGGCACCAAAAGGACATAAGTGAGCGAATAGGTACACAGTACCACAAGGTCTGGAGCAAAGGACTCCGGACACAGTAGCTGTCCTTGGTGGTGCAGCAGTGCGGTAACAGCGGGGGCCAACGCACCCTCCCCGCCCCCGGAAGTCCAGTTCACAGGTCAGGAACAAAGAAGCTAAATAACCTGCGAAATGTCACATGACTGGCTGGTGGCGGAGCCGAAACTGGCATGCAGGTCCCTTCACGAATCCCCAGCAGACAGCCCCCAATATCATTTTGAGGACTCCGTTAAGAGGTAATACTAGAAAAACACAAAAGCTGATCTTTACAGCACTGTTTCCTAGTAGTGAAAACATGGAAATGGATGAAAGCAAATGTTTCCCTTGCTTCAGCTTTTGCTCTCTCCTCCTTTTGCTCATGTCTTTTCCTCCTTCCTCTTCATCTCCCTGAAACTTGGCTGACTGCAGGGATGGCAAAATAGTTATGTAAAAAACAGGAAAGGGGGGAGGGGAGGGGAGGG
>PVLD010006914.1:0-11968 GCA_004027595.1 Dinomys branickii | reverse complement strand
CCACACAATCAGAAGTCAAGGCGCACAGGCCCTGTCACAAGGACACGTACCCATCTCTTTATTGCACCGATACAACTGGAGTACAACGTTGGTCTTTGTGTACTTCCTCATGCACACCAGCCAAATAAAACTTATGACCTCTGCTTGGGTGATTTGACTCATATTTTTCTTTGATAAATACAAATAATCTATCAACAGGGACTGAATAAGCTAGGTTACACTTACAAATGAAGTACTATGTAGTTGTAAAAAGAACTTAAGAATGTCTACACAGGGCTGGGGATATAGCTCAGCGGCACAAGCACCTGCCTGGCAAGTACAAGGTCCTGAGTTTGATTCCCGGTGCCAAAAAGAAGAATGTACATACCATATTTATTTCAGGAAAGATTAAATGAAAAAAGAAATATGTGCAGTATGCCATCATTTATGTAAGAAAGACAGGTATAATTGCATATGTATATGTTTTAATTCATATATTTCCTAAAAAATATTTTTTAAAATGTTAAAGTCACTTAGAGGCAGAGGAGGAGAACAGGGTTAAGAGTACAGATATAAAAGCTAGATTTCTCTGAGTATGCCTTGGGTTTCAATAAAAATATTCTACCTAACAAAAAATGAAAACGCAAACTCTAAAAACTAAAAATAGTATGAAATCAATGCATCTGTCAAAGTGACATAAGCAGAGAGAAACTGCTGACCAATGTTGCCCACTTCGAATCAGCATTTGGTGTTGGTTACACAGTGTTGGTGTTGTCATACGGAGACTGTCGTGTGACCATTGTGAAGTAAAGCCCACAGGCCATCCCACTGTTGTCACTGATGATGTGGATTTCCAACACAGGAGAAGACACAGACATAAATTAAAGACATTAACCTCGAACTCTTCGGTCCTCGACTTGAACTGAAGGTATTATTATGAATGTATGATAAAATGCAGCTTTAAACGTTTCCATTTTCTAGTACTGGGCACTGAAAATCAATTGAAACAACCTTCAGTGTAACAGCACTAGGCAGTCTTCTTTCTCGGATTGTAGTTCTAAATGCCATTTCCTACTACAAAGAGCCAAATCTGCTTGACAGAATAGCCTATTACAGGATTTGCACAAGAACATATTATCATGTGTATTATACTATTACAATAGGGGAAGTATAAGATATTCTTAAAACATCTTATCACATTGTTCAAAGAATCACAGGCCAACTTGAAAAGGTAGGGTGATCTGAGCACCAATATGGATAACATATGAAATTTCCTGAAATATACAATATATGTCCAAATCCATGAGATCATGTCATATATTTTTAAAATACTCATTAGCAAACTAAAAATGCAACTAATATTATTTGAAAATGTACACATTTTTAAAAAGTCACATTTTTAGTTCTACCTTTCCTTATATAATACACCTCTGAGCAAGCAAGCAGCCTGAGAAGGAGCAATTTCTGGGTAGAATTAAAATAGCCAATAAATTTCAAAAAATGAATTAGGAATCATAGCATTCCCATGTCACTACTTTGCAACTCCTTGTGAATGAACACTGTAGATTTAGACACAGATATCGCTAGCTACCAACATCTATAAAGAGATAACTAGGTAACTTTATGTGATAAACCACCTATAAAGTAATGCCTTGTCCCTCAGAAAACCCTCTGAATTGGGTATGATCAAGCTTCCATTTGAACTATCAACTTACCAAAACAACGAACAAATAAACCGGTTAAAAACAACAAGGATTCATTCAGCAAAATTCAGACTGTGGGGAAGGATACTGAAAAAAAAATGACCTGATTTCTTTTCTTCCAATGATGAACTGCAAGGAAGAACATAAAGGAGGTGGAAGGGGAACGTAGGTTGAAACATAATTAACAGACAGATGAACTAGCAGATGTGTAAAGTTCTTTTGGTTCCTACCTCAAACAAACCACACTCACACACAGTCATGCGCTGCATAGCAACATTCAGGTCAATGGTGGTCTCATAAAATGACAGTGCAGCTGAAAAATTCCCATCACCTAATGAAATCATAGCCCTCATAAAAATCATCACTCAACACAGTATTCACATGTTTGTGGTGACACTGGTGTAAAAATCTACTGCACTGTCAGTCATATAAAAGTATGGCACATATGATTATGCACAGAACATAAAACCTTTACTGATAGTAAATGTCTATGTTACTATCTTATATATTTACCATTCTGTAATTTTTGTTAAGCATATGCTTGTACCTGTTTTTTAAAGTTTATTATGAAAAAAAAATAAAGTTTATTATGAAACAGAGTATCTATCGTGTTCTGCTAGCAGTAATATTTCTTGATTGCACAGGTCTCATTAAGTGATTGATCAATACCAACTATATATATATATACACACTCTATTAAGTTTGTACAATAACAGTATTTTCTTATATCTTATCACTAAGCAATACATGAAAGTGTGTATCTATGTTTGTGTACACACATAAATGTGTATGTACATATCCCCCGGCATTCCTGTGTGTGCTGCATGAGAAGTTGGGGGGGAAATTCAACACTGGCTATTTGATGATGCTTAGGAATCAACGTTGATTTTTTAGACATGATATTTCTGTGTTTGAGTATTTTAAACTCACTCTATTCCAGACAAATATTAAAATATGTACAGAATAAATGATAAATAACTTGGACCTTCTACCAAGTAAGATGTGGGTAGAGGGGTGAGAAAAAGTAGAGATAAAACAACCTGGCCATTTGCTAGTTTTTGTGGACGCTGAGTGATTTGTCCAGTATCACATAGCTACTCAGCTAGAAAGCTAGAACTTGTATCCTCGTTGTCTGGTTATAAGTTCTACACATTCTTCAATACACTGAGATGTATTTCAAGTGTGTCTTCACGGACACCATTTCTAAACTATTACTTGAAATATCTAGTCTTGCAGAATTTTCTGAGCCTTAAATAAACATTTACTAATAATTTCTATTGATCACAAAAATCAATGAAGCCATGTAAAAGAGGTGACACATTATGAAAGAGATGTTTTTAAATAAATAATAAGATCTTTTGATTAGTTGATCTGCTGTTATGGTTGTTGTTCTTCTTCTTGTTTTTGTTTTTCTTTTTCTTCTTGTGGTGCTTAAGATCAAACCCGGGACCCGCTGCATGCTGGGCAAGCACCTTAGCACTGGTCCACACCCATAACCCCTTTTTTTTTCTTTAATAAATGCTTTTGTTAACATATTCTATTTAGAACTGATAGTGACCGTATACTAGAAATGAGCCTAAAGTGTACAAAAGTTTACAATACAAGCATTTATGAAACAAGTAACTTAAGGATCTAAGATCATTCATATATTACATGGATTTACAAGTTCCTTAAAAACTCCATCACTGTCTTATTTATCTTGTTGTGCCAGTCATTTACGGAAACCAGAGAACTGAAGTCCTAAGAGCCCTTAGGGCAAGACGTAATAGTACCCTAGAGGCCTAACATAATTGAGATCCCTTTTAGAAACGGAGAACAAAGGAAACTGTATGTCACAGTCCAGAGTTTTCAGTACCATAATATAAGCACAAATATTTTTGAATCAGATGAATCTGATATTAGATCATCAGTATCATATTCGGTAAGTTCTTTAGGCAATCTCTTTGAGGGAAGAAAACTCCTAGTCGTACACACTGAAGTGTCAAAATGCATCTTCTTCTGAAATATTGCCAAGACATAAAAGACACAGTAGTTTTGAAACTTTTCCAATTTGTACATCAAGTCAGCCAGGATCCTGAGGCAGGTCACGCTTCTTTTATGATCTTCCATTTCCCCATTTGCTTATCTACTATACCAGGATTATATGTTTCCTACTTTTCCATAGTATTCCCTAAAGAAAAATGTCATATATCATAAACCCTAGCTACAATATGGACATTATCAGACAGCAGACTATATTTACTGGCTGGTCACCAATCACTATGGCTCAAGTCAAGAACATTTTGTACCCACAATTTTTAACAGTATGTTTAGTCTTAGTTATATACTTTCCCTGCTGTGGCATTTTTTGGATTGATCCACATTTTAAAAACAGTAAATGGTTTGCCATCTAGTCTCATTATATCATTCATTTTGTTAAGCCTGACCACATTTAATGTGTCATGTGGTCTCTCTAATTACATATTTAGTCACTGCTATAATTATTTTAGTGTAATAGTTGTTATTGTTTTACTATCACCCATCACCTCTTTACCAAAGGTAACTCATGCAGATGAGCTATGGTTTTCCAGGAGAAAAGAAACACATAAGCAAGCAAATCCTCCATCCACCATTTCTGAGCTTCAGGGTGCTCAAAAGTTTGCATCACTGAACAATTCCAGATCTGGAAACACAGACCTGTACTTTGAGAGTATTAAAAAAAATGACAGCTGTGACCAGAACAAAGTCACAGCAATAACAAGAAACTTCTGCTATGTGACATTCCCTTTGGTAATTATTATGGTCTATTTACCTAAAATTCGTATTTTAGAGGTCTGGCCTCCTGTGTGGTGGTTTTAGGAGGGCAGCACCTTTGGGCTGTGACCAGAACATGAGGGAACAGCCATCTGAATCAGGTTAGAGCTCTTACAAAAACAGGCAAGAGGGAGTCTGTTTACCCCTCTCCACCGCCTCGCACTGCATTACGTACGTGAGGACGGTAAGAGGCCACTGTCTCTGAAAAAAAGAGCCCTCAAGAGACATTAAATCCACCAGCCCCTTAATCTTAGACTTCACAGATCCAGGACTACAAGCAATAAAATGTGGTTGTTTAAAACTCACCCAGTTTATGATACTTTGTTACAGCAGCCCAAAGGGATTAAGAAAGTAAGGAGTTGTCACAAAATGTTATCCGTCTTAAAAAGGATGAAAATTTTACAGGATACTTTAAAGATCTTGTTCTTTTCTTTCCATTTGATGCACTGCATATGGATGGTGCAGAGGTCATGAAAGAATAAATATATAAATATATTAAAATATGAAGAAATTGGCCACAGGCCCACATCTACAATCTATCGTTTTTAAAAATTTGTGGAGGCTTAGGAAGACAGAGTACAACTGTGTTGTGTTTCATATATATTTTTTAATGTCACTGGAAACCTACCAAAACAAATGATCCAAAAAATTCATTGTGAAGAAAGCAAAAGAGTATAGATTATAAAGGGAAAACCATTCCTTAAAAAAATGAAAACAGCTGGGTGTGGTTACCCCTGCCTATAATCCCAGCACTCAGGAGGCTGAAGCAGGAAGATTGTTGTGAGTTCGAGGGCAACCTGGGCTACAAAGTGAGCTCAGGGCCAGCCTGAACTGCATAGTGAAACCTTGTCTCAAGAAGACCGAAAAAAAAAGAAAACACTTCAGATAAATTCTTCTTTGACAAAATTATAGGGTTAAGATATAGAAGACAAGGTTGCCTTCTTTTCCTATTTCTCCCCCTTGTCTTTCTTAATTTTCTTCCTGAATCCTCAACAAACATTTACTGAGGGACAAGAAAGTGCCAGGAAATGTGCAGAGCAGCCCTTTCCCTCAAGTAAAAAATGATCCAATGATTAGAGCAAAGAAGCACTTTCATTGTAATGTTGCATGCTCTAATAGATGGAAATCGTAGTTGTATTTGTGTCCGAAAGAGGGCCCCAATAGCTCCATGCACACAGAATCTCTCTTGATGTTACTTGAATGATATAGTCATTAATGCGCCACAAAGAGCTTCCAAGATTATGTAACTACAATTGTACAGTAGGAGAAATTAAATGCTACAGGTATTCACCTTGGGTCCAGAGTAGTTTAAAATGTTTTTCTACAATATTCATGATGGATCAAACAGGATGCTCAGGAATACTGTATCCACTTATGTCAAAAGGTTTTTCAGAGGAGAGGCTGATTTCTATGTTGCTTTTCATGGGTGAAAACACCCAGCATAAACATAAAGTTGGTGTCTAATACATACTAATTGCATGCTCAAAATTAGATAAAAGCAGAATTAAAATTCCAAGTGTCCTTGGTAGATTGAAAATACCAACAGAAAATCAATGAAGAGTAGAGCGAGGATTTGTCCTGAAAATCAAGTATTCCAGATTCAAATTCTAACAGCAACCTGTATTGGCCAGCTTTCTTCACTTTGACACAATGTTTCGTATACTCAGTTTAAAAGAAGGATCTGTTCACCTTGCCTTATAGTTTCAGGGGTGCCAGTCCATGGTTATCCAGCTCCCCTGCTTTTAGGCCTCTGGTGAGGCAGAAAATCACGGCAGAAGTACATGACAAAAGAAAGCTACTCAGCTTATGGCAGCCAGGAAGCAGAGAGAATATTTTTGCCAGAGAGAGAAGAAAGGACTAAGGACAAGACACACCCTTCAAAGGTAGTACAGCAGGGACCTACTTTCACCAGCTGGACTCCAGCTCACAGTAGCCCATTCAGCTGTGAACTCAAATAGAGTAGCCCAATTGATGAAGTTAGTGTCCTCATGGCACAGGTGCTCCATTAACAAGGACTGAATAAGCAAGTATAACGACAAGCAAAGTTTTAACTCTAGAATAAATTACTGAAGGAAATTTTAGTGCCCCCTGTGGATTTTTCCCTTCCGGAACTCTGATTCTATTAAAATCTGGTAAAGATGACATGCAGTGGAAAGATACTATTCGGAAACTGGGAAACATGGGTTCCAGACCCAGGATGGCTGCTACATCTGGGACCTTCAACAAATCCGGCTACTTTTCTGAACCTTGGGAACTCACTCATACAGTAAGGATTTAAATTTTGGTATACTTCCAGGTCTTTTCTCCAGTATAAAATTATGAAAAAGTTGCATGTAAATTGTATAATTAGATGTGTAAAGAAAAATGTCTCCAACATCTATTCAATATTTTGATTTCCTCAAAATTTACATTTTTCTTCTTGTCCACTTACTGTATATCTCCAATAACCTCCTTTTATGTTACATTTTCCCTTTTCTGCATCCACAGTCTTAAAATTAACCTGTCCTATCATCTTCAAAGTGACTCTTCAAGTGAAATTATATTGTATGTTACAACTCTGAATCCTATCACAAAGGTGTTTTCTCTTAGCCCCAGCTAGAAAGTTTTGATGTATTTAAGAGTGTAGAGGGAAGTCTATAGTAATACTCAACTTACTGATAAGTAACACTAATTCCTGCTCCATTCCATAAACAACAATTTTAATTCAGACCAACAAAGATATGTAAGCATACAAAGAACATATAAGATATATATTCACTTAGCATTTAAGAGAGATTGAGAGACTCAGTGTTCTTCCTTTTCTGACATTAAGCTCCAAAGACAGAGTTAAAAAGAAAATACAACGTAGCTTTATAATACTACTCCTCCTTTCATGTCGTATTGTATTAAAATATCCATAACCTTTAAGAACAAAAATCATATTCATATTACCACACAATGTCTGCCGCCTGCATTATCAGATTATTAGAAAAAATTCATTTACAGATATATTGTTTTACTCTGCCATTTGCTGCAAATAAGATTAATTTTTAAGAAAGATTTACTCAGAAAAGGATTGTCTAAATTCTTCCAGTATAATTAATGTTTTCATGAGGCTTTGTCATTAATCAGAAAATTAGAAGTTTGTATTGTTCAATACTCACCAAGCATTTAGCATCTAATTAGTCTTCTATTGATGCTTTACAAATGCACAGGAGTTCTGTGATCAGGGATGGTGCAGGGGCTGCCCCCACCCTACTCCCAAGAAACCCATTTCTTAAACAGAAAAGAGCCCAGGAGAAATTTCTAGAAGATAAATGTTGTATAACTAACCAGTCTACATTTAAATTCCAGGAAAATACACATTCTAGATCACATTTGTTTAGGCATTGAGCTTTTTTTTTTTCAATTCAAAAGAATAAGTTTTTAAACACAAGAGTCCTTCAAATTTTCTTGACTTTTTTTAATCTCATTGCCTAAGAGTTTGAAGTTTTCCTCAAATAAAATGTAAAAATTATAGAAAGCCACTATGGGAAATCTGAGACTTATTTAAAGATGTTATGGATATTATAGTATAATTTTAATGATATGATGCTAAACTTGAAAAGAACAGATCTTACTTAGGATTTTCAGATATAATTTGAAGTAAGACAATTCTCTAATCAGCATTTAGTTAAGTAGAATAAATCTAATTTTTCAATGAGTATGATTCACATGCAGTTCTCTGTATACACACAAAAAAACCCTCAGCTCTGAAGGCAAGGTGTCCAATTCAAGCTTCTTATGAGATGCATGACCTTGTTCACTCTATTTATTTACAAAAAATAGGTAACAATAGTAATTTCCTCTGAAATTAATATGAGGAGTAGAAGAATGCCTGGAACATTGTAAATCCTTGGGTTTAAAATTCTTAAAATCTATAAGAGCCCCACAGAGAGCAAAGGCCACAGAGGACAGGTTCATCCTTCACATGTTTCTGTCCATGACAACTCTGCAGACGCGCAGCCTCAGTGCACAAGGATGTCCAAGGGCTCACAGAGAACGACATGCAAATAGAGACCCTTGGCCTTCCCCCCACTTTCTCCAGGGGCTCTCTCTTCCTGCCATGAGCAGCTGTTGTAAGAACCAGATCTTGCCCTCCATGCACTGTGAGACTGGCTTGCTGCAAGTGCACTGTGAGACTGGCTTGCTGCAAGTGTAACTCTTCTGGGGGTACCACAGAAAGCCAAGGTTCTTTGTCTCCATCACTGTTTGCCAGGACTCTCTTCCTGGCGTTTGTTAAACACTCTTCCCAGGAGAGCTCATCCACTAGAAGGTTTCAACTTCTTGCCCATACACTATGGTCCAAAAACCTGTAGCTTGAAGCCATAATTCTTCCCTGGACTCCAGACCACAGTTACCACCACTCACATCTGCTCTTGGATACAACCCCAAGGGGAAATGCTCACTGTCAAAATGTTTAAAATTATGCCAGTTATCTTCATCTAGGTAGAATGCAGTCCCTTTTGGGATCTCACTCTATAACCAGTCCCCCAAACCAACACTCACTGGACTCTTTTCTCTCCCATTCTAACATATTCAGCCTTCAAGACTGGTAACTTCTATCTTCTTTTATTATCTCTTCTTATCTTCTTTCTTTCACCCCCTTTTTTTCCCCAGACATTTACCAGTTAGCACCAGAATGACAGAAAAGGTTCGGGTTAGTCTCCTTGGTTTCCTACTCTACCTCCCCTGTCAGGGACCTTTCCAAGTAGCTTAGGAATGTGGACCTCGGTTACATGGGAACTAATAGCCTGGCAGCCACATAAGAGGTTATTTATTTATGCTATACCTACAGTGACTACAAAGATGGACATAAATAATGTAGGCATAGGAACAAGTCTCTTCAATAAGATAGAAAGAGCTCTGAAGAGTGAAATTTTTACCCTACTTGGAAATTCTCAAGTTAGCCTTCCACATTTTACAGATGCTGGCAAGATTCGTGAGAATTCTGGGTCACAGACAGAGGACTCTGATACTCGTACACAGCAAGCAGCATGGACACGTTTGCAAAGATTTTTCAAAATCACGTTGCATTATTTTTCTTTGTCTTTAAGCCTCACCGTTGTGACATAAAGCAGCCCATGTGGCTGTTGCAACTGCATTGATTTGTGTCACATCTGAGGAATCTTGAGCTTAGAGAACCTAAATCTTTATAATGGGCTACAAGCCAGTCTGTTCTTTGCTCTGAAGGAAGAAATTATTTTCTGTTATGATGGACAAACAAAGCAAATCCTCCTTCTGATTCAGAGATTTAAAGAAGGTGTTACCTTCCACAGCTGGTCACTTTTTAAATACCCTTGAAAAGATATTATAGAACGAAAGAGCAGTGGCTGAGAACCATGGCTAACTCTAAGAAAGTAGATATGCTTCAAATTCATACCAGCCTCTGAAACTCACCAGTTGTATGATTTCTATCTTTGTCCACTTCAGAATAGCACTCAGCCCTAACTCTGTCATTTTACAATATCAAACAAGATAACGTGCATGAAAGTGCTTTACAAACAACAGAGCACAATGCAAATTATTTCTTCTGTGTTCTTCTACAAATGTTTTCTTTGTTCTTATGGAAATGAAAGGAAAACAATTTAGATTGTTAAGATAAAAATTAAGCATCAATTAATAAAACACGTGCTAAATGTTTCCTTTGGGTGGTATAAGGTAAAAACTAAGATCCACTCCTTGACCACAAGATTTCACAGACTAACAACTAAGTAGAAAATAAAAAAGACTCCAAAGAACCTGATTTTAAAATGAGCAAAAGACCTGACTAGACATTCTCAAAAAAAGGTATCCAATAGGTATTTGAAGAACTACTTAGCCTTGCTAATTATCAATAAAATGCATATCAAAACCACAATGAAGTAATATCTCACCCTAATTAGGATGGCCATTATCAAAAAAAAAAAAATACTTGCAAGGGTATGGAAAAAGGGGAACACTATGCCCTATTGATAGAAATATAAATTAGGATAGCTATTATGGAAAAAAACATGGAAGTTTCCCCCAAAATTAAAAATAGCACTACCATGACCCAGCAGTCCCACTACTGGGTATACAGGATGCCCAAAGAAATGAGGTCCTCGTGTCAACAAACATCTGCACTCCTGTGTTTCCTGCAGCACCATTTACAGTGATCAAGATAGGGAGCCAGTGCAGGCATCCAGTCAAAGGAATGAGTGGGTTTGTAAAAGCAGTGTGTACATATACACCACAGAGTACTACTCAATAAAAAGCATGAAGCCTCAGGCTGGGGATTTAGCTCAGGGCTTGCCTGGCAAGTGGGAGGTCCTGAGTTTGATTCTTGCATCCACCCCTAGCAAAAAGAAATGAATTCTCATCATCTGAAACAACATAAAGAAACCTGAATGACATATGCCACGTAAGATAATCCCAGCCCAGCAGACAATGGATCAACAGGTCCAATATTACAACCAGATAAAGGGATAAGTTACAGTGTCTACCACAAGCGAAGTGACCACAATTAACAATAAATTACCATGTATCTCAACACAGCTAGAAGAAAGGATTTTATCTTACCACAGAGCAGTATTTAAGGGACGGTTATAATGATTACCCTTATTTGATTACTACACAGTTTATACAGATAACCGAGCCTCATCTTATACCCCATAAATCTGCCGGTTATGTGTCAATCACAATAATGATAATAGCTTTGAACTAAAAGAAATTATTCAAGCTGAATAACGAGGTTGAAGGGAGAACTGAAAACAGCGCCGTGGAGACGTCCAAGATCATATCAAAAGTGGTAACATTTGCCACAGGGTTCTCCAAAGAAGAGGGGAAAGACCCTGAGCCGAAAGAATTGACATATAGGAGTTAGGAGGAGTGAGTTCTGATTGCACAGAAGGGCATCCATACTTAATAATAATACATATTTCAAAATAGCCAGGAAAGAGGATTTTTAGGGCAGGGGAGATAGCTCAGTGGCACAAGTGTCTGCCTGGCAAGTGCGAGGTCCTCAGTTGGATTCCCAGCACCAAAAAAAAAAAGAACTTTAGATCCGGGGAAGATGGCGACCGGGTGAGCAGCAAGGGAGCGAACCTCCTTAATAAACACCACCAGCTCGAGACAGACTTGGTGAGCGTGAATGCCGGAACCTCGGCTGGGAAGTTTAAACTGGGCGTATTTCTCTGAGATGCCGGGGGAGATGTGGTAGGGCGGACCAGGCTGCCGGGGGTAGACGTGGGAAAGTCCCAGACGCTGGGAGCCGGGGACGATCCCCGCGGGGAAGAAGCGGGGATCGGTCCAGGCACAGTGGGAGCGCGGCCGCCTCGGGCCCTCCCGCCCCCCTGAGACGGTGCAACCCCCCGGCGACTCCCGACAGAGATCGGCTTGCTAGCGGCGGAGACGCCCGGCGGTCCCACGTTTCGCGCGTGTCGGGCGAGCCGCGCGGAGGGCCCCAAAAGCCGCCGGAAGAGGAGAGAGGAATTTGCTGGGTCCTAGCGCCCTGA